>OX401418.1:28870819-29014260 GCA_947846245.1 Cerastoderma edule
ACCATGTTATTCCAAGGTCTGTACTTTAACCACTTAGCCACAGAGGGACCATGTAATTCCAAGGTCTGTACTTAAACCACTAATCAACAGAGGGACCATGTAATTCCAAGGTCTGTACTTTAACCACTAAGCCACAGAGGGACCATGCAATTCTAAGGTCTGTACCTAAACCACTAAGCCACAGAGGGACCATGTAAATCTAAGGTCTGTACCTAAACCACTAAGCCACAGAGGATCCATGTTATTCCAAGGTCTGTACTTTAACCACTTAGCCACAGAGGGACCATGTTAGTCCAAGGTCTGTACTCAAACCACTAAGCCACAGAGGGACCATGTAATCTAAGGTCTGTCCTAAAACCACTAAGCCACAGAGGGCCCATGTAATTCCAAGGTCTGTACTTAAACCACTAAGCCACAGAGGGACCATGTAATTCCAAGGTTTGTACTCAAACCACTAAGCCACAGAGGGACCATGTAATTCCAAGGTCTCTACTTGAACAACTAAGCCACAGAGGGACCATGTGATTGAAAGGTTTTTACTCAAACCACTAAGCCACAGAGGGACCATGTAATTCCAAGGTCTGTACTTAAACCACTAAGCCACAGAGGGACCATGTAATGTCAAGGTCTGTACTTAAACCATTTAGCCAGAGAGGGGCCATTTAATTTAAAGGTCTGTACCATCATGTCAGAGAGGCCCAACACTCACCCCTGAGACAAGTCGATGTAGGTCTCAAATGAAAATAGATTAAAATACTTTAAGCCAAATGACAAAAAAATATGCAAATCGCCACAGAAAAAAAAGCAGTTAATCGGAAAGTGTGCATTTTTCACTGATCGTTCCTGTGCAGTTTTGCCATTATATTTACATAGTACACGTATTTTGCGATCGATTGGAGTTCGAAATATGATGAACATATCTCTTCATGCGCATTCATCTTACTGAACTGTTTCTGTAATCTGGTGATGGTGGTCGATTTACTTTTACACTCCTTTCTTACAAATATCAAACTGTATTCAACTCATTTGGAAGGAGACCTCAATTTCGATTATCGTATGCTAACACTATGTCATGCCAGTGCATTGAATTACAACTTAAGTTCAGCATTATGAAGTAAGTGGTGAATCTGATAAGCGACGGTTATTAACGTCCCCGATTTTGATACATGTCTCTGGTCCGATTTTTATCATCCGATAGCTCGTACCCGGCCCACCAATCATGTGACTGATTTAACATGGGTACCAGCCGAAAGTGGGAGTATTGATCGGTTGCAAGGTACCCACTGTGATGTAAGGGAATGCAATCCTCTTCCATAAATGATATATCGATGAGAACTGATATGCTATTGTGGTGTGCAAATCAGGCTTGCGCAGAAGAAATGATGGTGGGATCCTTTGGCAGCTATATAGACATTTAGGACGGTTCAAGAGTACTAGGGTATGTACTTTTTCTAGAAATATTACCATGTATTGAATCAGTGTAAAAGGAACATCGCGGGAAAATCTTAAGATTTTTTAAAGTTTACAAAAAGAACGAGATGTAATGGTTTATGATATATGCAGTCTTCCAAAACATGAAATAACCTAGGATTTTTTTTTTTAAATAAATAGATATCACCATCCATTATGATGTTGCGTAAACTCACTTTACCCTTTGAATAACCAGGAATTCAATTCATTCTTTTAAAATCTACAAAGAGAATGAGGAATTCCAATGAAACGCATCTATATAATTTATCCTGTCACTTTTGTCAATTTACGGACAGTTAACAGGGTATCGTTTTTCATGTTTGATATCAGTCACTAGATCACGTGATCACTAGGTATTGATTTCCGTTTTGTTTTTTGTGTTTCATTATTATCATTATTATTATTATTATTATTATTATTATTATTATTATTATTATTATTATTATTATTATTATTATTATTATTATTTGTAAATCCATATAAGTGACAGGATGAATAGAATAGATGGATGATGACTCTGAATAGGAAATGTTATCGGGTTTTGATTATTATCCATTTCGCTTTTGGCTCGACGTATAATATTCTTACACCTCGCCTATAACATTTCTGTTTCAAGACACGAACAATCTATTCTTTATTTGTATCTTGCTGTATAAGACGATAATGGGGGGACGGTGGTCCAGGGGTAGAGCGTCGATCGTCGGACATGAGGATCGTTGGTTTGAATCCCGTGAGAAGCGGGTTTCGCCAAGCGACCTTTCATTGATCAAGGAGAGGGAGGGAGGGAGGGAGGGAGGGAGGGAGGAGGGAGGGAGGAGAGGGAGGGAGGGAGGGAGGGAGGGAGAGGAGGGAGGGAGGGAGGAGGAGGGAGGGAGGGAGGGAGGAGGGAGGGAGGGAGGAGGGAGGGAGGGAGGGGGAGGGAGGAGGAGGGAGGGAGGGAGGAGGGAGGGAGGGAGGGAGGGAGGAGAGGGAGGGAGGGAGGGAGGGAGAGGGAGGAGAGGGAGGGAGGGAGGGAGGGAGGGAGGGAGGAGGAGGGAGGGAGGGAGGAGGGAGGGAGGGAGGGAGGGAGGAGGGAGGGAGGGAGGGAGGGAGGGAGGGAGGGAGGGAGGGAGGGAGGGAGGGAGGGAGGGAGGGAGGGAGGAGGGAGGGAGGGAGGGAGGGAGGGATTGGTGATATTTGATGTTATTTCATTATTTTCATTTTGAATCTGAAAAAATGGATGAAATCTTAAACTGAAAGACCTAATTGATGAATTTGTCTTTGTTTTGTCGTTTTCGTCAGAAACATGGAGGTATCTGGAAGAATATCGACGGACAATGACGCTCGAAAAACAAGATTGCTGTGTGATCCTTGTAAAGGAGAGAATGAAGACGAAACTGCTGTGTCCTACTGTACTGTGTGTAACGAGTACCTCTGTCACGGCTGTACGAAAGCACACACAAGGGCCAAGGCAACAAAGAACCATCTGCTGATGGACGGGGACAGTATGCCCAATCAGAAACCAACGTCTGATAAAGAAAGCATGTGCCCAAAACACAGCGACAAGCCTATAGAATTTTTCTGCAAATCTGATGGCCAGTTTTGCTGCTCTGTTTGTGCTTTAAACGATCATAAGCCATGCAGTATCCAACATATCGACGATATAGCGACTGGTTTTCATCAAAGCAATGAATATGTAGCCCTAGAGAACGCGTCCGCTGATCTTGTTCGACTTCTTCAGGAAACGAATGATAGAGCGACTAGAAACATGGAGGATGTACTTACTTTTTATACAAACTTTATTTCAGACCTGCAACAGTTTAGGACAGAAATAAACAATAAACTAGACTCACTCGAAAATGCAACAATAAAGAAGGTCCTAGTTGCGAGAGATATTGACAAGCGTACAGTCGAGTCAATTGCTACAAAGTGCGATTCGATGTTATGCGACATCCATAGTTTTTTATCGAATTTTGAGGAACTAAACAAATACAAACAAGAAAGACAGTTGGTGATTTGTTGTAAGAAGGCAGCAGACACTGTCAACACGTATACCAATAGGGCTAACGAACTTTCGATGCAAAATAACGTCAAAGAGTACAAGTTCGAACCTTACGAGAAAATACGTAAATTCTTGGATTCGCTTGACAGTCTCGGTCTCATGCAAGAAATAAAAGATGTCGAAGAAACTAACAGTCAATCCACGTGTCCTGATGTTTCCGTCAAAACTTCCGACCAACCTACACCGAGTTATGTTGGTAACATCGACGTTCGACATTCTACAGACAAGGAGGGGTTCTGCTGTATCACAGGAGGAGTAATGATAGACCAGACGAAGCTGGCCTTGGTGGATTATAATAACTTCAGTGTTAAGGTCGCGGATGTAGATACCAACACTCTGCTATCCTGTATAATACTACCCACACAACCGTGGGATATAACATGTGTGAATCGGGACCAGATTGTCGTTACTTGTTCCGACGGTAATAAGGATAAATTGGTATTTCTGAAGGTTGGTAAATCCCTGTCTGTACTAAAGGAGTTGGATATAGGTGGGTGTTGTCGAGGTGTTGTTTATTCTAACAATACACTTATTGTTTCATTTGATTATCCGGACCCGTATGTTAAAATATTTGATATGAATGGAAATGTACTGAAAACATTTAAAACAAATAAAGCCGGAGATGCTCTGTTTTACTATCCCGGGTATATTAGTATCAGTACAGACCAACAAACCGTTTTCGTATCGGATCGGATCAATCACACTGTAACGAGTCTGACCCTTGACGGTACAGTACAACACGTGTATACCGCGGACAGTCTTAAAGGTCCATTTGGTCTGGCAGTAGATAGGAACGATAATGTTTATATAGCTGGGTTCTGGTTAGACAACATCCATCAAATATCTACTGAGGGTAACCGAAGTCAGGTTATACTAGATAAGACACATGGAGTGGATGGTCCACGTATGGTGACGTATTGTAAAACACGACACAGACTGTATATCAGTGTTATAAAGGATGGTTGTTACAGAGTGTCTGTATATCAACTACACACATAGGCTTTACGACTGGATTCGTCAAGCGATGCTTTGAATAGGCATTTGAATGTCATCTAAATTTTGATTATATATAAAGTGTATTGTCATAAAGTATTTCAATAAGTATTTGGGATGCTATTGGATAGACATTGTAAATAGTAGTTCAGATAGATGATTTATACCGACACCAACATGTAGTCATTAGTTCATGATTATTGAAACTTTATTCCTAAGTGTAATAGCAGAATGCCTGCTTTTGGAAAAATTAACAATATGACATGACGTCATATTGAGTGACGTAACCACGCTAAATATGTGGTAGTTAAATGACGTCATTCCAGCAGACGAAAATAGCATAACAAAAAGATATGATTCATATGAAGGTCATTTCTCTATTTGAGTAAAAATTGTCATAAAAAGAAATTGCAATCGATACATTATATAATGTCTTCATTAAACAAAAAACAAAATAATCAAGTAATAAGCGATTATTCATTACGATCATGAATTAAACAGCAAGAATACAGTGTTTTCCTTTTATATAAAAATTAAGTTATATCACATAGGACATTAAACCAGTTTAAGCTGATGTTATCAATGACTCTTACTGTTTTTTCACAAGCAAACGACAAAAAGTAGAAAGCTATGAAAAACAGATTGATCATAACGAACTGTGTTTCGAACGCAAGACCTGTATTTAACTTTGAAGTTTTTAGAAACCAAACATCATGCGAGAATTAGTTTCGACAAAAGTGTTAACATATTGATACAAACGTTTGTGATATACATTTATTATGAATGCAATAAAATGTTAAAGAAAAAAACACATTATTTTTTTTTTATCATGGAACACATGTGTTTATTCAATAAAGAGACGCTGCTAATCTTTTAATGTGCTTTATCTTATTGCCAATCTCTCTTTGCCACCAATGTTTGTACTAAATAAGCCGAAATAAAACTGTAAGACATATTGACACGGCGTGTAATCCTAGATAACAGTTATGGCTTGTTAGCCTATAAAAGTCTAGGAAATCAGCATGGAATAACGAAAAGAGTACTGGTCAAGAAATACTTAGCTATCGAACTACTATGTAGTCGTGAAAAGGCAGCCACGAAACACATTGTTTGAAAGATAATTAAACCACTAACATGGGCTAGGAGTACTGCGATGTCAAGCTCGTGAGCGGTGCCTAAAGCCATAAATCCCTTTCACTGAACATTCGGCACAAGTTGGGATTAAACTCGTATCCCCAACAAACAGTCCCGCCACCATAACCACTGAGCCATGCAGAGCCCTTTGCGTCAAGCTCTGAGTTAGAACCCACTTGACAAAGCTAAGACACGAACCCTCGTCAATGAACTGTTGAAGAACATGGTGTTTTATAACACCGAATATGTACATGAAATTCACAAATATTAGATGTCTCGTCAATTAGCGAGGTTTGAAGCCTTTAAAAGCATATAAGGGCTTGTCAAGTTAGATAGAACCATCGGCAAACTGTAAATCATCCATGGGACAACCTCTTATGAATATTCAAATATATCGTCAACGTAATTTGAAGCCACACCCAGAGGTGTCAACTCGTTTTTAGTTCTATACTCTACCACACCACGCAGGCCCCATCCGACTTTAACACGACAATTCTACTTGACCATGTCCCTTATATGTACGTGTTTAAACTCCCTTGCTGTAAACGCACAAGAAAACAAAGAATCCTGGCGCAAGAGAAGAATGATAGCAGGTGGTGTTTTAATGTTAGGCCTTTGCTTGTGATGGAAATCTCAAGAGAATGATCGATAACACAGGCCTACGATTTAAAGGAGGAATACTGTTAAAAATGGTGTTTAACCCAAAATCAGCAACAAAATAAGGACTAGTTTTTACAGCACATGAACAATGTCTAGCTGTAAAGAAAACTCGTCGGTTGACATGATGAATGATATACTTTAAATTAAGCCAATAGTTTGGAACAGTCCATTTTACCATAACCGACATGTTCGACAAAAGCTTACGTCATGGGTGTCCGTTGTAATAAACAATTGGTATTTAATCCAATAAAACCACCTGCATATAGAGGTATCCATTTCCTACTTTCATATTTTTTTTTTAGTTTTGCTACTTATTTGTTTAACATAACTGTTATTGAATATATCCTATAGCAGACAACACTGATTTGGCCAGAATTTGCGAAATCTGGGAATCTGACTCTTGCGTGGTTTCATTCACCGTATTTGTTTTACATCGATTGTGAAGGAAGCTAATTAAAGCTTGTTCAAAGCCACTCTCGATCCTGGATACTAAACCAGTAATCGCGCCGGTTTGTGGGTTAGTCCTAGTCCGAATGATCCAGACGTAGATATTGCATTCTACGTCTGGATGCGTTCGATGTAAAAGCGCGTCAAGCGGACATCGATTATTAGCGGTAGTGCATGTCGGGTAATATGTAGAAAGGGGGCGGAGTTAAAATGATAGATAAATTCTGGCGGGAATATAATATTGGCTCCTTTTTCGTTTGGTAGAATAGATCTATTTTCATTAAAAAAGAGATGCCCTTTACCTCATATGAATTTTGTCAATTGCCAAAGTATTGCATCAGTTGATTTCAATTGAATACGTATATATTCATTCATTTAGTAAAAATATTTGTGACTGACGTAAAACATATATATGTTCGAAGGGGCACTTCTCCGGGAGGGCACTTATCCGTGATCCAATATATACATATCAAGGGAAATATGTATCTGTTTAAAGGCACATACAAGGATATTAATGCAATATCAAACTATTTTATTGATAAACTTTTGGTCAGATTCAATTAGTAATCACCAAAAAACCCCATTAGCAAAACTTAAATGAGAAATTCAACCAGAAAATAACCTAGATTAGCAAGTTTAATAATTCAGATTGCCTCATTTTTCACCTCTCACCTTGACAGATGATACACAAATATTTGAACCGACCAATCAAAATTCGTTATTTTGAATATGTAAACAAACAGGTTGTTCATAAACATGATTGAATTGGAGACAACTATATTTCAAGCACAAAATAACTTATGTTAAAGGAGTCTTTTTAATTGGGTTAGTAAGTTGATTCTCATGAATTTTATGAACGTCATAAAAGAACTCCATATATTTTTTCAGTAATTTATTTGTACTTATCTCCTTTTAAGTGCCTTTAAATCTTTTGCAAAAATCTAGAAAATACTCAAACCATCAAAGAATTTTTTATGGAAACTTTTGCCAACAAAAATGCCTTTGGTTTATCATTTCTTAATAGACGAATCTATGGGCAAATTGTTCTCAATACGATATTTTCTTGAATTATAGAAATCAGCAATATAGGTCTAATCTGAAATATAATTCTAGAAACTATTTCAAAGTATATTATTTGCAGGTTGGGCGAGCGCGAAGGGAAACAAACCAGAGACATAGTGACATCTCTATCAAACAAACTATTCAAAAAGCTATCGATATGATCAGCTTCCGGCATGTTATAAAGGGGGGAGTACATCTTTCGGGTTGTTGGTCTAAATATCAAACGCATAGTTTTATGACCCCAGACGGGAGCGACGCACGTCACACACAGACACTAATCCAGACACCGTCGTACATTACACAACACGTGCCTTACCCTTTATCTTGTTAGCATCATCGTTTTGTCCTCAAAGAATACGCATTTAACAAAGACTTTATTTCTAGAGTATATTGATATCAACCAAATTCACAATTTTAAGATTTAGCAGGAAGTTTCAGCTGAATATCTCTTATGTTTGCAGCGAAATGGTAGGCGTCAAAACCAAATCCTATTCGTATAGATATGAATATAAGAATAGACGCGTTCAAATTGATACCGTTTTGGGTGCCATATCACAACTGATTCAAGTGTAGGTACTCATAAATGTTATGAATGTTTCGCCACTTTTAAACCTACATAAATTTTTAATTTGCCACTTATGAATTGTGGTAATGAAGGAAAACTATTAGGAAATTCGTATTGATCAATCCAAGAGAAAGCTTCCCTGTCCCTCTTCAAATCTTGAAATATGTGCGGAAAATTAATGAATTTTAATTAAATATGATTAAATGGCTATCCAAGTTCAAAAACATTAACAATGGCATTTCAGTGAACAATTACGGCTTCAAGTAGCTAAGAATTAGATTCAAGGAAATAGACTGGAGAAAGACTTCTTGACAATCGATGACCCAAACGGCCTAGTTTTGTCTACTTCTTTGTGGCCTTGATGCGTTATTCAAATGTATCACACTTTTCGGGTTGTTTCTCTCAGTATATAAAGAAATCTACGTGAACCAATGATAAATAACATTCAACACAATTAGAAATCTTAAGGTATCACACATCAAATGGTTCCGAAATACTTCGGACGAACCTCTATATCTTTCACGATGACCGTAAAGGTGGCCGAATTCTATTCGGATTCTATTCGGACACATTTAGAGTCATCGTGAAAGATCTACGTCCGAAATATTGTGTTTTTTTGTTTGTTTTTTTTCCTTTGAATTATCATACAACAACCCATTTATTCAAACTAAATTACAATAACATTTACACATTATATAAATATATATACAGTATAGTGTTTTCTAAAATTGGCATTTGACATAATCAAATTTGTTCTCAAGTCAAAAACAGCACTAAGAAGGAGTTGAGTAGACGAAGAAGAAGAGAATGGGAAGGGAGGAAGAAAATGATGGTGACTATCTTTTTATTAATACAAATATTCACAAAGGATTGTTTTCGAAATAAGTGTGGCAAATCGCTTCAAAACAAAAATGTGTATCATGTTTTATCAATCTAATCAGGGAGGCGTTGATGTTCATTTTTAGCATCGTTATATGGAGTTGACAAACAGTCCGAATGAATGTTGAGTTTACCTATTTTATGTAAGAGATGTTTTATCAAAATTGACTCTAGAATATTTTTTCCTTCGACAATGGATTTCATCAAATGACTCTGCTTTGGTTTAAAAACGAATTCATATTTCCCGTCGATCAAATGTTAACAACCGTTCATGTTTTTGCTTTTTCTGTAAATCACCGGAAATGGAAGCAATAAGCAATCTTATTGGTCAATCCCACCTTCCGTCTGATTGGTGCCGATAGTTTTTCTCGTCGCCGATTGGACCCCTAACACACAGAGGGGGACTGCTGACGCGTTTTTATCGCAGGGCGCCTCCCTGCCTAACGGGAATTCCAACCCGGGACCCTCGGTACAAGAGCCCGACGCTCTACCCCTGCACCAATGTCGCCCACGTTTCAAATGTATTTAGAACTAAACAAACATCGTTGAAACAAAAACCCAAAATCGATCACACACACACAAGAAATAACACAAGAACAACAATGAACCCAAGCATCTCTGTGGGAATTGCAATTTCATAACATCTATCATCTTTTCATTTACTTGCTAAAGGAAAAAGAATTTATACTTAGCCGCCTCCTTATACTTAGCGCTACGAATATCGTTAGAACTTAAAATGGTGCTTACGATCTATATCGGGGAGGAAGGTTACATCTAGTGAGCGGTATTTTAGGTATATTCCAAGCATTTGTTTATAGTGTCCACTCAAGAACCATCGGCATTGTGCTAGCCAACAGGAAAATTATCTCACTTTAAATGTATCGATTTTAACAAAAACGTCTACTACGGATTAAATTATACCAAAGATATAATAAAAATATTAAACTTTCGTAAAACTTTATTATTAATAATATTCTCAACCCTGATCATAGCCATTTACTACATGTATATCGTTCTTGTCTTGCAGACAAAGTTAACGTTTTTTGTAAACAATGACTTATTATTTCTGTTCGACGATCGGTTGGATAAGATTGTCTTTGGCCCAAACTTCAAAATGGATTAGCATTCTTATCACGTTACGCTAGCGAGGCGCAGCAAATCCTTATTACATGACTTTTCATTTACCAAATCTTTTAACTAAATAAAAGTTTCATTTCAAATTTCATCATTGAAATAAAGAAATAGAACAATCAATGACGCGGGTTTCATTTAACCATTTTTAACGATAATTACTCACAAAACCCAAACTTTGAAATAGTCATTTTAAGAAAGGCTACTTATAAAACAGAGCAGATATCATTGTACAGGAATATCCCTGTTAAATGCAGCATACAGACATGGATAAACCATTCTTGATTAGAACTATTTTATAATAGACATACTTTTTCTTGCAAGTTCTGCGTTAGTAACAATGGATTTGTAGCATTCATCACACGCTTGTGTGAAGGCGACGATTCATTGAATAAGGATTGCCATTTGCCTATTATTAAACGTATACCTAATGAAAAATACGAACATTTAACTTCCCGATCGGAATCTAAACCCTTCCATCTACTTTGGAGTGTTTTTGCTAGTTATTTTCGTTTTGTCGTTGCTTTAAACAAATGTTGATATTCTGTCTTCTTAATCTTCGTTGACTTTGAAATGTTCCTCGCCAAAGGACACTTTACAACAAACATTCAAATGTCCAACCGGGGATCGCACCCATGACACCCAATCTCAAAAACACGACGTTAATGATCAAAGCAACGTAGATACCCCTCGGCGTCAAGATTTCGCCAGGAAACCGACGTATGAACGTTGAGAGTATCCTTCTTTCACACTGTTTTAAAAAAAGGGTCGATTTGGTCTCTTGAAGTTTAGCGTAGTGTATTCGGAGAGGAGTTTTAACTGGCGCCATCATATATCGATAATTATACGTTTAATTACATATCACAACAGACCGGGCCTGTATTGGGGAATCCCATTGGCAAGTAGTTCTCTCTTTACTATTCAGGAAGAATTTGGAGTGTATAACGCCAAATTCTGATTGCATCTATATTGACATCGTCATGAGAAAATCAGAAACAATCGATCTTGTAGTGTGTCATTGAAACGTTTAGTTATATGGATACATGATGTCTAAGGTTGTATGGGGCAAACTGTTAAGTTAACATACACACTGGTTTGAAATATGTACACGCAATGCATTTCAATGAATAGACCATTAATAATGGATTCTTCCAAGAAGACCATGTCAATGTAAATAGGCATACAAAGCCCACGATCATAATCGATACTTCGCCTGAAATTTTATTGGCCGAGGCGGGTCGAATATTTGCCAATCATAACTCAGACGAAATAATAACCAACTCAGCCTTGTGATCCAATTAAGTCAGACAATCCAAACCTTAATTCCAACATGAATTCTTCTACATCTGTATCTCCCAGATTGAATGATTGACCAATCCGAAAAGAAAAACGCCAGACTACCGGGTATGACATACCGGTAAGTGTGATCAGTGTTTCAGAACCTCGGGGCCTGTTAACACAAACACTGATGGGTCCCTGGCCTTACCTGTCCGCTTGGTGGTCCATAGGTATGATGTCCGTGGTTTGAGTGAAAGATTGCAGGGTGGAGACAGTGCGAACCATAACAAAAGTCAGAAAACAATGACTTACCTCAATGGTATTCTGGGTAGTGGGAATAAATAATTATACGACTTAAAAAACTAGCTTTTTGATACAAAAAAGGAACATGTAGTTTTTGGTTTTGACACAGGTGATATCTGTTTATGAATGAGTAATTGTTCAGAACTAAGGCAAACACAAAACAAACCTTCAAACCATTTGTACAAAATCGCAATTCTCGGACCTGGGAAGGCTGGGCCTCCTATGCGGAAACCTCGGACAACACCAACCGAACAAGGTTGATCCGTAAAGGTACTCGTGGAAAATCTAGGCTCTATTCATGCCTCGGTTTCTGCGACCTAACTTCCTGGTTTAATGAATAAACCCGGCAAATGGACCGAAACTTCAGTGCTATTTCTTCCATAGTTCTATATACAGCGGCTGTCGGTCATTAGTTTAACTGCCAATTTTTCTTGGTGACTTATTAAGATAGATTGAATACTCTGTGAATTATGGAGATACGTGTATAAAACAATATGTTTGTATAAATGAAGTTTAACGTTTCCAATACAAGGATAGAAAACAATTACAAAAAGGTATTTCTGTGTGTTGCTTTTTTCAGTGCGATTCCTCTTTTGTACATAACGAATAAATCATAGCTCAGTAATTTATATGTAAGTAAACTTCTGTTCATCGCCAACGATGAGTAACTTGTCGTATTTGTTTCTTAAAGGTTCTTGTTCATAGAATATAAGATTTGAAAGTCAAACGAAAATGTCGTTGAGACAATACAGTTTTCGAATTGATGTTTGACAAACAATTGAAAAAAATAGCAACTGAAAGCATAATTAATATAGGAAGCGTCATATCATCTGAGTATGTACAGTTTATATGCAGTAGATCGCAAAAGCGAGTTCACGTTTTTGTATTAAAATGCATGACAATTCACTGAATAGACACTTTAAAGAATTAAAAAAAGAAACCTATCTAATTTTGCTTTCAATGAATTTTCTTCATTGCGTGTCATATAAGAGTTATGCTGTTGGGCAGTTTTAAGGAAATTAATTCTTAGCTTCCAAATTTCCTCTCATCTATGAACAAGAACCATTAAATCTTCTACATAAATCGATAGAACCCTAATTGGAGAAAAAACAAAAAGCATACAGTCGTTCTTAGTGGGGTTAACAAGTATACATAAAATAAAACGAAAATCAAAAAACATTACGTTATAATGACGAAAACCCTTAAAGGTGCTTGTTCACAAATTTGAGGAAAGTAAGAAAATTAAGTTATTAGTTTTTTAAAACTGTACAGCAGCCATATTATTGTATATAACAAACTGAAGGTTAGTCATGGGAAGTTAAACTTGTTGTTATCTAAATATTAAGAGCTTGAGTACAATGAATGAATTTGTATTTAACTCCAAAACCGTTGCAACGGTTTAGAAATCCATCGCATAACGTCTGTACATACTAAGATATATCGACACATTCTGGATCAATTTTGCATTCAGTACCTATTTTCCATTGAACACTATACCGCAAAACAAAAACATATTTTTCAACGATTTTTTTATTCAATTTTTCAAATCGTCCCATGCGTGAGCAATTACCTTTAAGTGTTCTTGTCATGAATTCAATGTATGTTCTCCTCTGGTATTGTCATATCCTCTACCGTTTCCTTACAGAAATAGCGATGTCTAGAGACCAGAGCCGCCTCGTTCGTGGACTCTTACTGGCTGTGATTATCCCACACATAGTGACTTGTTTCAGCACTTCTCGGGACGGTGCGACCCAAATCAAGGTTTGAACTAAATTGTATTTTCGTTATTAAATTTCTGTTTGGTTAATTGGCGTTTGACGCCGTACCAATGGCTGTTGGGCGCCCGTTCTTTTTAGTATATAACAATGAACGCAGAATCGAGGGGGAGATGAATAAATGATGAAAATGCATAAGTTCAAACGCTTTGGTCCCTCTATAGTGCCTCACACGTGTTTTACCACCATTGTAGAATCCATGCGTTTTCTTTAAAAGGACTATCTAATAGTTTGTGATTTTAAACCTTTTTGAAATAAAATGTTTTCTAATATGAACTAAGGCATTGCCTCTAGACCGCTCTCTCAACTCAATGGCATGGGTTCTGTGAAAAAACTTGCATACTGAATATGCGTTTCAATCTTAATTCATAGTACAACTTTGTGGAAATATAAGAATTGGCTTACTTTGGGGAGCAAATACTCATTTTGTCACAAAGCTGTCATCTTTGTCACATTTAGGAAAGGCTCAGTAAAAGGATAAGTCTCCTTGCAGACTCCTGGTAAACTTTTTTGATGGTAGATGTTCTATATGGGTTTAGCTTGATTGGGCTGTGTATGAGGGCCTTTAATCAATAAAGAGACATTCGTCATGTAAGGACAAACTGCTCATACAATGTCAGAACCACCAAACTATGATATTTGAACCACAAGTGTCTGCATAAAATCATAGAATTTTCTTCACAAAATCATGTGTTGTAGGTACTGGTTTAAATCATCATGACACCAAACAACATGTCAACTGGTGATGAAGAAGGGTCAGTTAGGTTATTATTACCAAACAATATTTAACAACATACTCATCTGCTTGTACATGGTTAGGGACTAAGTTACATCATTATAGAAAGTCAATCAGGTCTTTGTTTGAATTGCTCTTTATTGTTTAATGTAGATAAGAAAATCCCAAAAAGATTGCTTTGCTGATCTCCAAAAGGTCATTCAATTACAAAAAATAGCTTTGTTGTAGCCAAAAGGTCTTTTGTTTAACTTTCAAATAAAAGAAAAAGATTTCATAAATTTTCAATAATGTTTTATTAACCTTTGTTCACACATAAAACACTGCTATTTTATGTGTTTTTCTATTAGAGCACTTAAAAATAAAGCACTGTATGCAATAAATGATTAATGAAATGTAGTTAAAAGACATAAGTGATACTCAGCATACAGCATAGGTTCATGTATTATAATTCTTTCCTTTAACACATTGGTTGAAAAATAGTCACAGCTTGATATTGACATTATTTTCATTCTTGACATCAACAGTTCCCTGGTCTTCATAGTTTGAATAGAAAAAAACCTCCTGAAAGTTGGAAAAGTATGACAGAAACATTAATGATCAACTTTTTTAAATAGAAATTTCAACAAATGTTCTTTGACATACATCCTTAAGACTTTCATCAAAATTTTCCAAAATTTTGTTTCGAATTTAAAGCAATAATAGATATAATTGGAAATTTCTTTAACCAATGAATAAAAGCAATTGTGACAAGGCAAACATGCTCTCAGAGAATGTTTACCTTTGTCATAATTGGTTTTAAAATGTTGAAAATTAAGGTGTTTACAATGCATGCAAACTCTCATGTTTGTTTCCTTGAAACATTTCATAAACATGCAATAAATAGGAAAGATATTTAATAAATGACTCAAGTTACTGTCTTTCACTTGTCTGCTGCAGGCTAACTTAGAAGTTCTAACATAGTATGTGTTTTGTCTCATTAATTGAATAAGTTTAGTTTTTCAAAAAAAGAAAAGAAAATGAGGACCATGAAACATGTGTGACATTGTTATCATTATAGAATGTTCCATAGTCCACAGACAGTTTTTCTATATCATTGTCCTTTGATATTGTCAGTACCAACTAACACTAAACACTATCCTTTAAATATGGTGTATCACTGTTTAGGTTTATTTTTATCTTCATGAAATTAGTCTTTTGAAGAGAAAACTAAGCTTTTGAACATTTCATTAATCAGGTAGTCAAAGTCCATGTGAATCTTCATCTGTTTTTGATTATATCAAATCCACGTGGTCTCCCATCACTGAACATTTTGTTGTTGTTACCTTTTCCTTACTCTGCCAGATAGTCATCAGATATGGCTGTTAAAAGAGAAAAATAAAAACATAAATCTTTTGCCAAAACTGACCACCTTCATCTGACTGATTATTGGTAACATTGGAAATAATTCATTCCCCATAGTTATCAATTGAAGCAGTTATCTAACAGAATGAAAAAGAAGTGATTGGTGATAACAATCTATATTTTAAGCTGTGTATCCAGGCAGGGTTATCCCATGATCAATGTTTGCAATATAAAACAGATTGCAATTTTTTTAAGCAGACTACTTCTGGTTTCCACTATTTTATATATGCCATGTTGCGATGATAAATAATCCGCAACCACCGGTGAATGTTGTTTCAACTTTAGCTGTGCCATCCCCTCCAAGACCATGCAGAGAGTTGCGAGTTGTGGGATGCGAATGACCTTAACACATCACCCATCGATTGCAATACCTCTACCGAGTGTTAGACATAACGCCATTATAAACAATGGGTTATCATATATCACCAGAACCGGAAAGTTGATGGTCGGAACATGGCATAAATAAAATAGTGCAAAGCAAGAGTAATCTGCTGAAAAGAGTTGTTGCATGGATATCTTAATCGGACCTTTTTTTGTAAACATTGGTCACATGATCACCCCAATTGATACCTGTCTTGATTTTTTGGGGGTTTCATTCTCATTCTAGGTTTTGTAAAAGATAATAATAATTTCAAATTGTAAGCAACACCAAATTCATCAACATTTGTGGATAATGACTATTTGAAAACAAAGTGATAAAAGGAGGACATGTTGAGAAGTTCCATCTTTGTCAGACTTGCTTGTTTCCTGAAACCTTTGCTGCAGATGTAATTATGCTAAAAATTCCATCAGAACTGTTTGAATTAAAGAGAAAACTACATTGACACTCAAAAGATTGTTCTTTGTTACATTACTTTCATAATTTGTACTTACTTGTATCTAAAAAATAGAACCAATGTTAATACAGGTCTGCATCATCTTTTCCTTTGAAGCTTGTTTAAAACTGTCATTCTTCTTCAAGCATCATGCATTCTGTAAAATAAAAAACACACAACTAAATCACCCTAAACCTTTTGGGAAAACTTCTTATTTGCAAGAACAACTCAATGTTTGGGAATCATATCATCACAGTACGAATCCACTAAAATAGAATACTGCCAAACAAAAGGTGACATATTTAACAAACTTAACTATCTCGTTATTTCAAGTTGATAAGTCGAAATAACGACTTAACTATCTCGTTATTTCGTGTTAGTTAGTTGAAATAAAAACTTAATTATTTCGTTATTTCGAGTAAGTATGTCGAAATAATGACTTAATTATCTCCCTATTTCAAGTTAGTAAGTCGAAAAAATGACTTTATTATCTCGTTATTTCGAGTTAGTAAGTCGAAATAATGACTTAACTATCTTGTTACTTTCGAGTTAATAAGTCGAAATAATGACTTAATTTTCTCGTTATTTCGACTTTCTAAATCAGAAAAAAAATGCATACTTGTCACCTCTATGCCACCATAAATACTGGCTACATTTTAACTGACTGATTATTCTTAATTGGTAACCTTGGAAATAATTCTATCCCCATGGTAGTCAATTGAAGCAGTTATCTGACAGGAAGAAAAAGAACTGATTGTTGATGAAAATCTATATTTCAACATGTTTTGACTTATTTTGGTTTCATTCTCATTCTTTTTTTAAACAAAGGAAAAAAAGAAGGAAATGTCAAGAAGTCAGACCTTTGTCAAACTTGTTTGTTTCCTGAAAACTTTGCTACACATGTAATTATTCTATAATAATCTTATCAGAGATGTTTGAATTAAAGAAAAAAAACTTTGACATTTGAGAAATTGCTTCTTTATTATATTGCTTTCAAAAGTTATCTTCTATGGTTATGACGCTTATGTTTGTAAATATCACCACAATAACGACTCGCCACAAATGATAACAATTCGCCACAAGCCAATTAACGGTTCGCCACAAACCAATAATGATTCGCCACAGTTTTGAAATTTTCTAATTAACGGCCAATTAACGGGTCGTCCTTTAGTAATAAAATATTACCATATTGGTTTCTGCGTATTCATACTTACTGTCTCCAAACCATTTATCACTCAGCGGCACGTTTCATTTTATAATTCACAGCTAGTTAACAAACTTGGTAAAATGAAAGTCTTTAAACATTCAATCAACATCCACTTATCTATCAATTAAGGAACATGATTAACACTGTCGTATTATCTAATCTTTAATGTACAATGATTAAAGCCACACCGAATCCATCGATAATTGTGATATTTTTCACACCCATGACGGGACAACTTTTCTATGGACTATATACAAATAATGTTTGTTATTTATATAAACAAGGAATGACAATAAAATAAAGATTTCCAATTTGAATAATGATTGTTTATTGAAATCAACAATATATACTACAATACAATATTTATAATCTGTGGCGAATCGTTATTAATGTGTGGCGAATCGTAATCACTCTGGTGAATCGTTATATGAACCTGTGGCAAATCGTTAGTGGCGAATCGTTATTGTGGCGAATCGTTACATATTCTTATTAATGTGTGGCGAATCGTTATCACTCTGTGGTGAATCGTTATATGAACCTGTGGCAAATCGTTAGTGGCGAATCGTTATTGTGGCGAATCGTTACATATTCTTATTAATGTGTGGCGAATCGTTATCACTCTGTGGTGAATCGTTATATGAACTTGTGGCGAATCGTTAGTGGCGAGTTGTATTGTGGCGAATCGTTACATATTCGTAAAGTTCAAAGGAGCATGAGAAAGACTATGTACTTACTTGAATTATAAAACAGAGTCAATGTTTATGCAGGTCTGCATCATTTTTTCTTTTGAAGCTTGTTTGAAATTGTCATATTTCCAACCATCATGATTTCTGTGAAATAAAGAAAAAACAAGTAAGGGATCTATTGCCATAAACCTTCGGGCCTAAATTCTCACTTGCAAGAACAATTCAATGTTTGTTTGGGAATTATATCATCGCTTGAATCAAGTAAAACAAAATACTGCCAACAAATAAGGCGACATATGTAACCAAATATGGGTCCTACGTGGCTCAGTGGTTAAGGTGGTTGACTCAGAACACTGCTGTCCCGGGTTCGAGCCCCACCGAGGCCAGTTTTCGTGGGAGTGGCCTTATGTAGGGTCACTTCAGAGCCCAACCTTGTACTGGTGTATTCAGGAAAGCCGTTTCAGGACTGAAAAATGGAGGAACGGCCCTAACGAAGAGGACCCGTGACCTGTGTCGGGTAATGATTCTAAACTAAATACTTTACAGGGTATTTTATTTTTTAAAAAGGAAATTCATGCTGTCATTTTTATTTAAACTATCGCCCCATAACGCTATTGAATTGTCATGAAGGTACCTTGTACTCAATTTAAAAGCTCCAACAATAACAAATAATGTCCGCAATGGACGAGTTGACATCATTGCTTTATTGGTCAGCATAATAGTGCATTCCACCTACAACACGATGTGTACCTAATGCTTTCCTTACACACCGCGAAAATGTCATAGACCGTCAACAAAAACATTATAACATAGATTATGCCATACAGCAGGGTGTAATCACCGAATCGATAGAAGGTGGACACTTATTTCACCGTGGAGTGTTGTGGGCAACACACATTTTCTAGTCTAGTACTGCATGGAACATGTACTGTAATACTCAAAAATGAATTCTGTAGTTCTAATTAAAAGGGAGAAGTTTTTTTCAAATGGATGTTTGTTTAGAGCAAGCATATTCAGCGAGGCGTGACGAGGGCTCGCCTTCTCGATTTTTCTATGACGATTTTATGTGAAAATGGTCTATTTGGATATACTGTTTTATATACGAAATGAAAGAATACAAAAAGTTCTCTTACCTACAACCGGCCATTTGTTTTCCTTTCAAGGAGTTGAACACTGTGTCCAATTTAAAGTTTGAAGCGGTGGCGCCGATCCTGTTGTTCGTGTTTTGTTTTTCGATAGAATGGTTTATGGTTCATTCATGATTGGCGGAAATAAACTCAATGAGCGGCAATGAATTTATGTAAAACCAGTCCATTCCATAAAGCCGGAAACACCCGAAGCAAACCCGAGTTTTCTCTTTACAAGGAATGGTTCACTATTGGTTGATATATTGGTAGATAAAGGTAATGCTTGAAAATAAATTTAGATAGAACCAGTCCATTCCGTAAAGCCGGAAACACCCGAAGCAAACCCGAGTTTTCTCCTTTAGGTAAACCGGAAGCCACCTGTTTTTTTGCTAATGGTATAACCGGTTTGTTTGTTTGATTTTTTTTGTCCACCAATTTGATGATAATGTTTACAGAAAATAGAAATAATAAACAACATAAGAAAAGAAAAAAAATGAAAATGAGAAAAAAAGATACATCAGCGACAATGAACATAATATGTGAACATGTAATGCTACTGATGATAGACAAACATGCATATCAGGCAAATATCCTTCCCAAACTATCATCCCTTTTCGGAGAAAAAGGGGTGGAGCCGGGAGAGAAATTAAAAATAAAGAAATGTCGAATATAAGCTACAACCCTGCAACGAAAGCGAAAGGCAGGAATGTAAATTCGACCAATAAGTAGAGGTTTTATTCAAACATTGCCAAAAAAGAAAATCCAGAAACGGCTTAAGGTTGGAATGAGCGACAACATTACATCATGATTTAAATCAGGCCTGTCGACTAGGTTCCGTAATCCTGAAAACAAACTTATAAATCGTTCAGTAGTGCTTAATGTAATGAACATAGAATACAAAGTATCCCCACAAGAGGTATGCAAAATAGTCAAAAGGGATGTTTTCATTTCGATAGAATCTTTGCATTCAAAAATAATATGCAAGCAAATTGAAGATTCAACTCGAGAGCTACACCGAGGGCATGTTATCGTAAAATTATCACTATAAAACTTAACAAGTAATTTTATACAATTATTACAATGCCTTGACATAGAAGGATAAGACCTTTCAATATTCCATAATTCGGCTCTGTTTAATAGGACGGGTTTACATGTAAGGAAACTTGACAAGTGAGTATCCATTCTCAATCGAGAGATCCAGGTGGAATTAGCATTAAAACTTACTGCTTCACGCACTATTGCCTTCCATCGAAGCTTTGACGGAAAACGACCACAAGACATGTAATCCAAAAGATAGTTTTCTAATGAGTATTTTCTCAGCAGAAACACTGCATTTGGTATAAAACCTAATTTTAAGCATGGGTTCTGGTAAAAAGAATACAATCGATAATTAAACACTCTTTTAGAAATATGATTGCTTTTAAGATTTGATATTTGACCAATAAATAGAAGTTTCTTATAATCAATTTCTGATTCAAGTGGAAGCATCCCTACAAGACCAAGACAAATATCAGTTCTTGCATAAACAGGAAGGTGCTGGATATATTTCAAACAAAATCTATGAGATTTCTCTATTTTCAAAAGCTGGGATTGTTTTAAAACTGGCCAAAACTCACAGCCATACAAGGCTTTCGGAAGAACAATTGACTTGTATATTTTTACTGAAGTTAAAGTCTGAAGTCCACGTTCATGTAAACCAACATTAGAGAGGCCAAGAAGAGTATTTCTAAGTTTCCTACTGGCATCATCAATATTCATGGATATATCCATATATTTATTGCAATTGATGCCAAGATGAGTGTAATTATCTACTTCAGAAATAATGCTGTCTCCGAGCTTTCAGACACGGTTATTATGTACAGATTTCTTTTCATTAAAAACTGTTACCGCACATTTTGATGGGTTGTAAAGGTATCTCCATTTACAAGAATACAAGTAACATATATCAAGCATGCTTTGGAGACCAACTTTTGACAGTGACATAAGAACCATGTCATCAGCGACACTAAGTGAGCTACAGTCCGTTCCGGCTATACAAAGACCAAAACCAGACTGCTCTAGTTGACGAATAAGTCCATCTATAAAGACGAGATATAGAAATGGGCTAGTTATCCCCCCTTGTCTTGTACCCTGTAAAACTGAAAAGCTTGAGCTTGATAAAACATTGTTAACTCTAACAGAGCTATGAAGGCCAGAGTACATGTTAAGCAAACATTTAAATGTACCTATATCTATACCAGAATTTAACAATTTGTAAAATAGACCATTAAGCCAGACCCTATCAAATGCCTGTTTACAATCAAGATAACAGATATATAATTTACTCTGATTTTCCTTCGCATAATAGATACATTCATGCAAGGAAAATGAGGACATTGGGCAACCAAGGCCTGCTTGAAAACCACCCTGCAATGTATGTGGCCTTAACGTTGGTGTAGACTGCATATTTTTTAACAAAATGTGTTCAAACAATTTAAGTAAACATGAGGTTAAGGTAATGGCTCTATAATTATTTGGGTCCTTTTTATCTTTATTTCCTCCTTTAAAAACAGTAATGACAATACCCCTTTTCATACTTTCATACTCTGAGAGAGCGGTATGAATAACATGCCATCACCTATCGATAAAGTTACAGAGAACTAGATTATTGATACACTTCTCATCTTCTTTCATAACCGTTAATTGAGGATGTGGCAAATTTATGTCGTAAATTAAGTAAAGCGTTGACACGATTTATTTTGTAAACCATCATCTTTAACACCCGCTCTGCGAAATGATAAGAGTGCCTTAAACCCAGATTACAGTGAATGATATGGGTCGACATGCTAATCAATTGAAGCTAGCAATGTGCACTCGAGAGCAAATCAATTTAAACCAAGTTTATATTTCAAAACACTGAATGTGCTAATGATCGTTTCAACTTTAGGAACAAAAGAGACCAAGACAGCTTATCTTTTGTCTCAATGGTTTCTGTCTAATATTTCAAAGAAAAAAAGTACTTTTTATTCATTACTGATATTGTTTGCTTCCAATCTAGACCAAATTACAATTTCCAGTATGGAGGATTGGGTTAAATGGTCAAATTCTTAAAGGTTCTCTGTTTTGAGAAATCAAGGGTTTTATATCGTAACGACAGTATTTTAGTTCCTCTGCAAGTTTTGTTAAATGTAAGAGGACACGCTGCTTTAGACCCTTTACCAAACGCCAAATTTGCGACTGTCCCAAATCAAAAGCGTTTGCAGACGACATTTCAAAATATGATGAAATTTAGAAATAATCTTAAGAGCAATTTCTCCCTTTCCCATCATATTTTCCAGAGTCGTCTGCAACACTCTCGTCAATGTCGTTATTGTTTGGTAATGGGTGAAACTGTACGTTCACAGATGTGAGGAATTTTGGGGGTTAAAACTTAACTTCATTAAAACTGTACAACCGCTGAAGTGTAGTGTGATTTTAGTTCGTTTCAAGGTTTCGAGACTGTAATTTAAATTCTTGTCGATCCGAACTCGTGCAACGGTTGTTAGAGCTTTCGCTTAATTAATGTACATATTTAGAAATATTGGTGTTTTCTGAATTGAATATGTCGTAGAACCATGGCCCCAGTAGCACATGATTTACATCACTTATTTCGTTTATTCATTATTTTTTTTTTCTTTTTCCAAATTACTATTTTTCAACTGTTATCCCTTAATTGGCATATAGTAGAGATATTTTTTCCAGATTTACCTGAACATTAATGAATCGCAAATTAAAGTAAGGCATTGTACATGAAAAAAAAAGCATCCTTGGTGATTACAATATTTAAATACCTGCCAAGGTATTGGCCGAATCTAAGTTGGTAGGAATTGTGCCCAAACCCTTTTGCCTTATTGTTCATTTGGTTTAAAGTACATGTACCTGCTTCTTAAACACTTACGGTAATTAAATATGCTTAAAAAAGTAATTAAATATGCTTCCAATGGCTACCTGATGGTATGTCATACAATAATACAAATGCTATATTGTTTCAAAGATATCTCATTTTGATTATCAAATTTTCTCATCTGCAAACAAGCGCCTCTTTAAAACGGCCTTGATCGTTTGTAGCTTAGTACATGAAAAAACCCCACTCATATTCGATTCGTCAGTCGGTAGATTTTTAACGAGGATGTTTATTTACACAAAGGTTTGTAGCATTGACCTAGTTGCAGTAAAGGCAATGATTTATTGATTTGATCTAACAAGGGTTTAATGGTAAACTATGGTATGTTCTTTACTACCTGTTTAGACATAGCTCTGTCGTATAAAAAGACATTTAATTGTTTTAATTGTGGTTCTAGATATATCTCTTACGTCAGAAACTGCGTTATAGGATTTTTAGTAACTTGATTTGTTTGATTAGTTTTTAAGGTTTTTTGAAGTTTTTAATAAACCCCTGGTGGGGGTTTAATCGATTTTCCCTATGCGTGAAAACAGTAACACATCATTAGATATTCCCCTTCCTAGCCATTGCGTTACGTTAAGCATAAGCCACAGCGTTAAATTAATTTTGTGATTTTCGAACTTTTGATCCATTCAGGAACGATATTGGTTCGTTTACAACTATTTCATTTTTGCCCATTGACCAGGCTAGTTAAATACTTAAAAGAATCAAATTTCCCGACAAACACATCCGTTAATATACCGCAAGTCAATCAAACCCTTGAGTTATCAGAAATAGAATTCATTAATTATTCTCGCTATCTTGCTAAGTTTTAGAATCGGAGATATATTCCGTCATATGAATATAGTTATCAAAACTTCACTTCTTCATATTCATACACATATCGGCTTTTTTTCTGTCTTTTTTTTTCGTTTTTTTTTAAGTACTGCAAAAAAGACAGAACATTTCTCGAATTTTAAAGAAATGTTATAAAAAAGGATTTTCCAATTACTCATTTATTCCACATAAACCGAAGCGCACTCGTGCATTATTTCAGGCTCTTCACAGAGTTACTATGGAATACCATTCATATTGTTGCGCAGTTTTCGACGTTAACCTGAGTCACATCAACGCTTTTGTATATTAAAGAATTGAAGTTTATGGTAATGCTCATAGAAGCATTTTACTGTACATATTCTAATATAACTTTGCGAAACTTCAAATCGATATTCCCTGTTATTTCAGTGTTGATGTGATTAATATTGCACCGTGACACGTCATTGAAACCGTCCCTCCGAGACGCTTCCAATGACGTGTCACATTACAATATTAGCCTTCTTTTAAGGATACTATTTATGCTTGTCCGATTTGAACAATGTAATATTTTCCGTAAGTCGCTACTAAAGGCCCTGTCTTAAACCACTTTTTCTCTCACACGCTTATATGAAGGCGAAGGGGGTAACTCAGAAAAGGATTAAGTATTAAGGGGAAAGGGCTAACTCATGATGGCATTAACTATGAAGGGGAAAGGGCTAACTCAGGAAAGCATTAACTATGAAGGGAAAGGAGTAACTCAGAAAAGCATTAACTGTAAAGGGGAAAGGAGTAACTCAGAAAAGCATTAACTATAAAGGGGAAAGAAGTAACTCAGAAAAGCATTAACTATGAAGGGGAAAGGAGTAACTCAGAAAAGCATTAACTGTAAAGGGGAAAGGGGTAACTCAGGAAAGCATTTACTAAGAAGATGATAGGAGTAACTCAGAAAAGCATTAACTATGAAGGGAAAAGGAGAAACTTAGAAAAGCATTAACTATGGAGGGTAAAGGAGTTACTAAGAAAAGCATTAACTATGAAGGGAAAGGAGTAACTCAGAAAAGAATTAACTATGAAGGGGAAAGGGTTAACTCAGGAAAGCATTAACTATGAAGGGGAAAGGATTAACTCAGAAAAGCATCAACTATGAAGGGGAAAGGAGTAACTCAGAAAAGCATTAACTGTAAAGGGGAAAGGAGTAACTCAGGAAAGCATTAACTATGAAGGGTAAAGGAGTTACTCAGAAAAGCATTAACTATGAAGGGAAAATGAGAAACTTAGAAAAGCATTAACTATGAAGGGGAAAGGGTTAACTCAGGAAAGCATTAACTGTAAAGGGGAAAGGAGTAACTCAGGAAAGCATTAACTATGAAGGGTAAAGGAGTTACTCAGAAAAGCATTAAATATGAAGGGAAAAGGAGAAACTTAGAAAAGCATTAACTATGAAGGGGAAAGGGTTAACTCAGGAAAGCATTAACTATGAAGGGGAAATGATTAACTCAGAAAAGCATCAACTATAAAGGGGAAAGGAGTAACTCAGAAAAGCATTAACTGTAAAGGGGAAACGAGTAACTCAGGAAAGCATTAACTATGAAGGGTAAAGGAGTTACTCAGAAAAGCATTAACTATGAAGGGAAAAGGAGAAACTTAGAAAAGCATTAACTATGAAGGGGAAAGGGTTAACTCAGGAAAGCATTAACTATGAAGGGAAAAGGAGAAACTTAGAAAAGCATTAACTATGAAGGGGAAAGGGTTAACTTAGAAAAGCATTAACTATGAAGGGGAAAGGATTAACTCAGAAAAGCATTAACTATCAAAGGAAAAGGAGAAACTCAGAAAAGCATTTACTAAGAAGGGGAAAGGGTTAACTCAGGAAAGCATTAACTATGAAGGGGAAAGGGTTAACTCAGGAAAGCATTAACTATGAAATGGAAAGGGTTAACTCATGAAAGCATTAAGTATGAAGGGGAAAGGGTTAACTCAGGAAAGCATTAACTATGAAGGGAAAAGGAGAAACTTAGAAAAGCATTAACTATGAAGGGGAAATCGAATAACTCAGGAAAGAATTAACTTAGGCTTGAAAGGAAGAATAGTCCAACCTGTGAAATCTTGATCGTACTTTGAAACACGACACTCTGCTTTCATTAAGATGAATAATTACCTTAAAGCTTCACTAATTACGGCAATTATTTAAACGAAGACGTAAATTTACGTATCTTTGTAAGACGCAGCCCTCCGTTTTCACTGGAAGGTTTAACACTTTACCAAACAACAAATTTTCGACTGTCCAAAATTGAAAGAGTTTGCAGACGACATTTCAAAATGTGATGAAATTGGAAAATAATTTTCTGATAGAGCAGAAAATATAATGGGAAAAGGAGAAATTGCTCGTTACGAGCGATTTCTCCTTTTCTCACAATGTTTTCTAAAGTCGTCTGCAAAGTGGTCAAATGTCGTTATTGTTTGGCAAAAGGGTTAAAACCATCTACAACAATATTTTAGTTGTATGTCACGGATCCTTTCATCAATACCATGGTTCACAGTTTCCTTATTAGGACTCGCCCTTTCGGCCGTGGTGGATCGAAATGTGAATTGGGGTTTAACATTGCGTCAACAATATTTCTGTAACATCTCAACAACGGAATCATTCTCGATGTAGGACATAGAACTTAAATTCCCCAAAACGGCTGGTCAAGAACCATCGCCATCTTTCAAGACAGTCGCGAGACCATTGTTATGTTGTTAATACGTCCGCCTCGGGACGGGGTAGTCGAAGGTTCGAGCCCCACGAGAGCATGACGAAATAACATTGAAAAACCTAGCTTTCTTTGTACCAAAATTACTAGAGCACATTTCTACTTGATTTCCTTTTATCCTTAAAACATAACAGCAAATAATATATTGATGATAGTGTAGGGCATATCTGATTTTAATTTGTATTTTGTAATATGTATATGTATTGTCGGCCGGAGGCCTTTTTACTGAAATAAAATTGTATTGTATTGTATTGAGAGGCGTTTGTCCGGAAAACGTTCCTTTTGGGATTTGTTCCGAAATGGCCGATTCGTGAGCCGAGAGCTAGGTAAATCAATACTTACCGACTTAATCCGTTTTGCGTTGCTTAGTGATAGAAGTTTGGATGTACTTGGTACAATCAGTGAAACACTTCTCATAAGCCAAACTGGCTTGTTTCTTTAACTAGACCTAGGGTTGACACCATATTAAACAACACCTTTAACCGTTACATTTGAAATATTTGACTACTCAAATCCGTACTGTTTTCATTCCACGAAGAGAGGGGAACGTGTGCAAGTTCAAGTTTTGAAATCTAATCCAAAGATTACGGAGGCCTTTTCCCATTATTGTATTCACAATAATCTCTGATATCTTAAGCCTTGTCTTTGTAACAAAAGGTTTGTTAAATACAGCTGGCGTCATGCCAGAGTAGACAAGTAGAAATTCCCCTTTATTCAATAATCAGTAACATCGCAGCTACTACATGATAGGAAATATATTTAAAACAAAAGGAGTCATTGCCTTAGATGAGCAATATTTCCTTGTGTTAAAATGAATTACGAATTACACCACCTATTGTAGATACACAAATTAGAAACAAATAACAAATAAGAAACAAAGTATTGTCACCATTGTTAATCATATCAACGAATCGGTTTTAAAATATTGTTTCTGACCTAATATTACAATGCTTAATTGTCTAACATTCTTAATATATGTCGTCCGTTGTGCGATTTGGACAAAAAACAAAATCCAATAAAAAGAATTGTGTAAGAGAACAATAGGACAGATTGGATACGTCCTTCACTGAATTTTCGTTCGCATTTTAATTTCGCAGAATAACAAAATCTGATACCAGGAATTGTGTAAGAGAACAATGGTAATGTGTCCTTCACTCTTGTAAAGTTTTGATGAAATGTTTTTTTCAACCTTCAACTATTCCTCAGTGCATTCATGGGTTTTACATCGCTTCAACATTGTTTAAGTTATGTTGCGATGCCCGACTCTTTATGTTAGAGGAAGACGCACAATGTCTGGTCAATCTGGGTAGAGCCATCGTCTACCGCTTATGTAAATTCAAATCGCATCACCGGGATTTGAACCTACGAAGCGAGGGAGCCATGTGATTTCAAGTTCTGGATACCGTGTTACTAAACGATTTAAGGAAAATATTTGCGTAAGTCATAACTGATACACATGGATAGTATATTTAATGAAAGTACAATATTGCAATGTAACACGTCATTGGAAGCGTCTCGGAGAGACGATTCCAATGATGTGTCACTTTGCAATATTGCTTCATCCAATATTGAAACAAGAGGAATTGTTGCTTTAGACTTACGCAAATCTTAAGCGTAAACTGTTAAGTAAAACAGTACCCTGTACTCTAACCACTAGGCCTCCGAAGACCATTAACATTTTACTAACTTTCTCAATTGCTTACCGAACAGGTTACATGTAAATCAAAATACCATCACCAGGATTTGAACCCATTCGGAGAAGGGCCATGTGATTTTCAGTTCTGCACTGTAACCCTTTCCCAAACAACAAGTTTTCGACTGTCCCAAATTGAAAGAGTTTGCAGACGACATTTCAATATGTGATGAAACTGAAAAATATTCTTCAGATAGAGCAGAAAACCTTGTTGGAAAAGGAAAAATTGCTCGTTACGAGCAATTTCTCCTTTTTCCAACAATGTTTTCTAAAGTCGTCTGCAACAAAGTAATCAAATGTGGTTATTGTTTGGGAAAGGGTTAACAGAAGTCAACAGAGGCCCCCATGACAGCTTTGAGGACTTACCGCATTCCATTATAGAGGTTTGGCCTGGAATCCCTTCGATTGACCAGACAGCCTTCTATAGGCCGAGGGAGCCATGTGATTTCATGTTCTGTACTCTAACCACTAGGCCTCGAAAGACCATTAACTTTTTACTAACGTTCTCAATTGCTTACCGAACAGGTTACATCCCAGAAGGCATGCACTATTCATGACCTTGACATAAGGTCGAAACCATCAGAGAAAAATCACGTGATGTGTACCCCTGAATATGACGTCATCGATGGTACTGTGCAGGATCAGGCAACGTGCACGGTAACCATGACAACCGATGAAGGCAACCCGGCATCTGGTGCCAGCAGAACGATTCTGAAAAGGTGTCACCATGGGATATGGATAGATGGCGATACGGGTACGTATCCCAAACGACCTTGGACTTTAACCTAGAATAGACCCTTGTGACCTCCCATGATCGATAGTATCATCTCACTATAATCATAACAATATGGGCCACGTCACGGGAAAAGGGGCACTCGGACATAGCAAACAGTGTAGCCCCCAGACCAGCCGCCACGTCAGTGACGATGCGGCTGGTCTGGGGTTACACTGTTTGCCATCTTAGAGGACATCAAGTTCTACTTTTAAATAGATACAAATGATAACTGTCGTGACTAGATGCTGGAATAATAGCGCTAAGAAAGAGCTGAGTCAGTGGTTTTTATTTATGTCCGAGTGCCCCTTTTCGCGTGACGCGGCCCATATATATAGATTTTATTTTGTAAGAAACTGGGTATGAATCACAATTCATCGAAAAGAGAATATTGGTTTTGTGATCGATTTATCCATAAGTGATATTTATCTTATTTTGATCAAATGTGGTAACCAGGGTGATTGAAAGGCACGCCCATATAGAGACACTTACTCATTTTGGTAACAAGGTTTAAATGTTTAAGAATTGCCCTCTTCCGCTCCGTCTTCTTCAATTAACTAACTGCTTCAGCGAACTAGGTTTTCAATAAACCTTATACTTTTGACAAACAACACGGGAGAATTTTGTTTTATTTATAGACATGTGGGGTCAGATAACTATGATTATTGACAAACATATGATGTTAACTTGACGGTCTCCCTTAAGTGGCTTTAAACCATATTTTATCGCGTAAAATTTTGAAAATGGCCAAATTGAACCTTTAGAGAGGGAAACATAAACGATATAAAGTCATATATCTTTCTTGTCGTTAAGACCTTTTGAAAAAGGGATACGATATAAAGTCATATATCTTTCTTGTCGTTAAGACCTTTTGAAAAAGGGATGAGATTGCTCATCTTGACCAATTGGCCGTTTTGTCTCAGTGATATCCTAAACTACATACTGAAGACATACGTGTTTATGTATGAGAAGGTGAGATAATGGACATCTTATCGTGAAGGAAAGAAATAAGGTCTGTCCTTATATTACAGGAATCAAAAAAAGTCGCCGTAAACGGTGGTTTGATTGGTTTGGAACTGTGATACCTTCTTGCCCACACATATGTAAGTATCATACCTTCTTGTCCACACATATGTAAGTATCATACCCTCTTGTCCACACATATGTAAGTATCATACCTTCTTGCCCACACATATGTAAGTATCATACCTTCTTGTCCACACATATGTAAGTATCATACCCTCTTGTCCACACATATGTAAGTATCATACCCTCTTGTCCACACATATGTAAGTATTTTACCTTCCTGTCCACACATATGTAAGTATCAAACCTTCTTGTCCACACATATGTAAGTATTTTACCTTCTTGTCCACACATATGTAAGTATCATACCCTCTTGTCCACACATATGTAAGTATAATACCTTCTTGCCCACACATATGTAAGTATCATACCTTCTTGCCCACACTTATATGTAAGTATCATACCTTCTTGCCCACACATATGTAAGTACCATACCTTCTTGCCCACACATATGTAAGTACCATACCTTCTAGCCCACACATATGTAAGTATCATACCTTCGTGCATACACATATGTAAGAACCATACCTTCTTGTCCACACATATGTAAGTATCATACCTTCTTGTCCACACACATATGTAAGTATCATACCTTCTTGCCCACACATATGTAAGTATCATACCTTCTTGCCCACACATATGTAAGTACCATACCTTCTTGCCCACACATATGTAAGTATCATACCTTCTTGCCCACACATATGTAAGTATCATACCTTCTTGCCCACACATATGTAAGTATCATACCCTCTTGTCCACACATATGTAAGTATCATACCCTCTTGTCCACACATATGTAAGTATCATACCTTCTTGCCCACACATATGTAAGTATCATACCTTCTTGCCCACACATATGTAAGTATCATACCCTCTTGCCCACACATATGTAAGTAAGTATCATACCTTATTGCCCACACATATGTAAGTATCATACCTTCTTGTCCACACACACATATGTAAGTATCATACCTTCTTGTTCACACATATGTAAGTATCATACCTTCTTGCCCACACATATGTCAGTATCATACCTTCTTGTCCACACACACATATGTAAGTATCATACCCTCTTGTCCACACATATGTAAGTATCATACCTTCTTGTCCACACATATGTAAGTAGCATACCTTCTTGCCCACACATATGTAAGTATTTTGCCTTCTTGTCCACACACATATGTAAGTATCATACCTCCTTGTCCACACATTTGTAAGTATCATACCTTCTTGCCCACACATATGTAAGTATCATACCTTCTTGTCCACACACATATATAAGTAGCATACCTTCTTGCCCACACATATTTAAGTATCAAACCTTCTTGCCAACACATATGTAAGTATCATACCTTCTTGTCCACACATATGTAAGTATCATACCTTCTTGCCCACACATATGTAAGTACCATACCTTCTTGTCCACACATATGTAAGAACCATACCTTCTTGCCCACATATATGTAAGTATCATACCTTCTTGTCCACACACATATATAAGTAGCATACCTTCTTGCCCACACATATGTAAGTATCATACCTTCTTGCCCACACATATGTAAGTATCATACCTTCTTACCCACACATATGTAAGTATCATACCTTCTTGCCCACACATATGTAAATATCATACCTTCTTGCCCAAACATATGTAATTATCATACCTTCTTGTCCACACATATGTAAGTACCATACCTTCTTGCCCACATATATGTAAGTATCATACCTTCTTGTCCACACACACACATATGTAAGTATCATACCTTCTTGCCCACACATATGTAAGTATCATACCTTCTTGCCCACACATATTTTAGTATCAATATCTCTTTATCGAATCCTAAACGATTAAATGCACGCACTGCCTGGAGTCCTGGCCTGTGCTTATACCCCGCCCGAGGTTTATACCCCGCCCCAGGGTTATACCCCGCCTCAGGGTTATACCCTGCACCAGAACCAGAACATCAGGCACCGGTTTCACTAACAAACTTAAGTTTTTACTCGGTTTTAATCAGCTTAAACTCTGAAATCGCTTTTTTCCAAATGTGGAAATTGTGTCAAATTAAAGTTTTAAAGGGTTTTTTGAAATGTTTTTAATTGTTGAACTTTTCTGTCCACCATATTTGAGTCGCATAGTCAAAATGTAAGTCATTATGTGTAATGACTCAAACCAAGCGACTCAAACTGAGTTGTTGTGCTTTTAAATCAAAATCTTAGTTTGAAAGTTTCTCTCGTGACAGGCAATTCAGCAAGTAACAGTTAGGAACTGAGTTTGAGAAATTGTCTACTGTTTCGAATGAAATGAGTTCTATTGTGCAACGTGAAGATTATTTTATTTTGATATGTTGTCATACAATGAGTTTTTATTGAAAATAAAATAACATTTTATACACTTTAAAAAAAGTAATTATCAGAAAGCTTACATTATAAGATTTTTATTTACATGTTTTTGTGTGTATTATTTTGTGTATTTTTCTTTTGTATTTTTAGTTGTCATTGACTCGTAATTTTAACAAAATCTAAGCTACTTCCTCTTTGACATCTATTCAAAAAGAATCTATTTTTAGATATTTGTCATTATGTCATTCAAGTGCATTCTATTTATAGTGACGATATCATATTTGTTATTGGTTCTGGTATTCTTTTGTATACCCGACCGTTAATGTCAAATTTATACACCTGTTTCTGTCTAACGGTTTTGTCGTGGAATAGTTAACAAGGACGTAGCCATAGATTGGAGAGTAAATTAAATGCTACTCTTCAGGTTAGTGGCTTGTAGACGGCGTGCTCACCAAGGTACCCGAATGAATTTCGAGGCCCCCTTATATAGTTTTTTATGGGTTTTACATCACATCAACATTATTTCAGTTATGTAGCGATGCCCGACTCTTTATGATGGAGGAAGACCCCATACTCAACTGCCCATAAGGGCGGGTCAAGGTGGGAAGAACCATCGGCATTCCGTAAGTCAGTCCAGTCGGGAGAATGCCTCTCATGAAAATCCATATCCCTCTCAGGATTTGAACCCACGCGGAGAGGGGGGGTCATGTGATTTGATTTCAAGTTCTGTAATCTAACCACTAGGCCACGAAGCCCCCCCCCCCCTATATAGTTTTCGGATAACATAACATAACATAATTTTATTTCAACATTAAGCACATGGGCTCATAGTTATCACAATTCTATATTTAAATGCATGCTATGAAAATGACATTTACAACTTATACATATACGAGTACATAAAAAACAAAATTACAACGTGTCTAAGCCAGAACATGATAAGCCTGATAGTATCCTAAGTAACCATGCCAGCTATTGACAAGTTATGCCAAGTCGGCTTACAGGAGTGCATAGGATGAGTGTTCCCTAAAGTAGATGCAGGCACACCCTTCTTTCACTACAGCCTTCAACTTGGTCAATTCCTATAACCCTTGTCAGCCTATAGTTCATGAGTGTTCCCTAAAGTAGATGGAGGCACACCCTTCTTTCACTACAGCCTTCAACTTGGTCAATTCCTATAACCCTTGTCAGCCTATAGTTCATTCTATTCTGCGTGTAAATTATGCAAACATGCAAATATTATTCGCATATGAGACTATTTTCAAGTCAAAATAAAATGTCGTTGAAACAAAAATGTTTGTAACATGGTATGGTATTGAATAATGAATCAACGCGACTACTAGTTATCTTACAAATAAAACAAAACAGATTTGAGAGGGATGAAAATCTAAGTTACAAGAATGTGTTCCATAATCGACGTAAAATGGAAAAGTTTGGAAATTTGAAATAACTGTGATTAACCTAGCTTGCGGTAGATATTCATTTAGAACTAAATTTACACTTGACAACAAACTCCTCACATCGATAACATCCGCTACGTTACACTACCCACTGCACTCGCTTGAATCATTGAGCTTGAATTTCAGCCCTTTTTCGAATAAGCCCGAATGATTTACGAGTTTCACCGAACTTTATTTTTCCTTCTAAATCATTGTAAGTTCATTATTTTTAAATATTAACATCAAAAACACTTTATTGAATAAAGATAAGACACATACATTAACGTTTCTATGTTCAAACTGATTCTCGCAAAGAAAACAAATGTCAGGTACTCGTATTTCATCGGCATGCTTGTTGTCATCTTTTATTCCACGTGACATTTTGGCGTAGTAATTTATAGCGTCACGTGACGTATATTGTGACCGTGGTTAATTTAGTAAAGCCTGACATTGACAAGTGAGAAGGAGATTGACTTCACGGGTGTAATTCATTATGTTTTATATTCTTCAAACCTCAATGCCTGTATTTGCATCTTGTTATTCATGTTTCTATGTGCTCTCTCTGAAGGTGAAGCCGGTAGTATAGCTGGAGAGGTAGTGAATTCACCGCCGACCTTCTCGACTCCTTGCCGACCAGCCGGTCTCCAGGCAACGTTTTACGTCACTTCCGGTCAGACGTCTGTAACTGTCACGTGGTCAGATCCCACCGCACAGGACAGCGATGGTATAATTACCAGGTGCTTGTTTTAATTTTTGCTTGTCTGTTTGTATGTTTGAGTGTGGTGTCAATCTGGTTTCCAACATCTCTTTTAGTAACATCACGACGTCCGTCTTACATACCATCGGTCCCTGGAAACCAATAGAATACACCTTTCCTTTCGAACTGCCTTTCCAGTCGATATGCCTTCCCCCAGGTTATTGAGAACCAAGCAATACCTACGGTACCTGAATGTCATTGATTATAACTACCCTATTTGTATGCCATTGTTCATTGTCTCTATGTTTGCCAATGGATTGCATTTACGATGACCCGCCAAAACCGAGGGCAAAACAATAACAACTTTGCTTTAAGCAGTTGTTGTTTTATTTTTCTTTAATTTTGGTTAATTAGTTAAAATGTTTTGTCACTTGTTACATCACATTAACGAGTGGTCAATGTGAATCATTAGTTTGTAACTTGAAAAAACAAATGTTGCATTACTGACCTGGGTACCGTTTTACTAAACAACTTACGGAAAATGTTTGCGTAAGTCATAAGTGATAAACATGGATAGTATCTTCAATGAAAGTACAATGTTGCAATGTGGCACTTCATTGGAAGCGTCTCGGAGAGACGATTCCAATGATGTGTCACTTTGCAATATTGCTTCGTCCAATATTGAAATAAGAGGAATTGTTGTTTTAGACTTACGCAAATCTTAAGCGTAAACTGTTTAGTAAAACAGTACCCTGATGCCTGCATTCAGAAGTGAAATAAACAAAAGTTCAATGTGTATTATAACTATCGTTTACCTATCTACGATAAATGGGCGAGTCCTTTATTAAGCGGAAGTAGGTAGGAAATGATAGTGTTAATTAGGTAATATAAACTGTTGCTATCTATGCATGCGTCAAAGTACATACAGTTATATATTATTTTGTAAAGCTATAATGATCTGTGCTATCTAATAAAAACTGAATTGAATTGAATAAAGGTAGATAAGTTTTTTGGTAAAAGATTGGTACTTATGTTTATACCAAACCAGTCCGGTGTGTTTTACAGTTTATGTTTACGTGACATTAGCGCCGTCATTAATAGTAGCATGCATTTTAAGTAAACAACGTGTGTAATGTTGTTAAACCTTGTGGCCCAATCCTTTTGCATTATAATAATAATTATGTGTGTGTTGTATTTATGTATCATTCGTCTTGCTATGTAGAATGTTGCATCGCCGACCTGATGCCTGCATTATGAAATGAAATATAGACAATGTTAATGTGCATCATTAATTTATAACTTGAAAAAGAATGGTGCATTATTGACCTAAAACCTGCATTACGCAATGAAATATTGAATATGTCAAGATCAGGCGGGGTAATCACGTGACCAATGTTTACGAAAATGTCCGAACAAGATGGCCTCGCCACAGGTATATTTGTTTTTTTTTTCAGCAGATTACTTTTGTTCTCCACTATTTCATATACGCCAACATCAACTTTCCGATTCTGGTGGTATATGCTAACCCATGGTTTATAACGGCGTGACGTCTAACACTCGGTAGAGAAACCGCAGTTGATTGGCGATGTTTTTAGGTCATACCCTGACTCGAAATTATCTTCAGGGTCTTGTCGCAAACGGCACTACCAAAATGGAAGCAACATTCACCGGCCGTTGCGGTAAATTGATCGTCGGAACATGGCATATATAAGATAGAGGAAAACAAAAGTAATCTGTTGAAGAAAAAATGCATAAACACCTGCTCACTCATGGGCGCCGCCATTTGCAATCTGTTTTATATCGTAAACCTTGATCACGTGATCACCCCGCATGAAGATACTATTTTCGTATATCTGTAGCCTAGTACAGACGGCGGGATCCGGAAGCGGAAGTCGGTTCTCCGGACAGACAGGAACCGGAAATGAGCATCACATCGTCTATACAGTAACCGACAACGATGGCTTATCAGCAACTTGCAGCTTCAGTTTCTTCGTCATAAGTGCGTATTAGTTATTTGGTGTCTTGACATGGGCATCAGGATACTGTTTTACTAAATAACTGCAGGAAAATATTTGCGTAAGTCAATACTGAAAAACATGAATAGTATCTTCAATGAAAGTACAATATTGCAATGTGAGACGTCATAGGAAGTGCCTCGGACAGACTACTCCAATGATGCGTTACTTTGCAATATTGCTTCGCCCAATATTGATATGAAGGGAACTGTTGATTTGGGCAAATCTTAAGCGTAAACTGTTTAGTAAAATGGTACCCTGGGTCCGTGTTCTTGAAACGTAGGCAAGTACGATCGCTTGCTTTAACTCAAAGTTCTCGCTCAACTTGGAGTATAAATAGAGAATAGATGGTTGGTGTCGTGAATCGGAAATGTTATCGGGCAAGGCGTAGGAATATTATCCGGTGAGCCGAAGGCGAAACGGATAATATTCCGATGCCGAGCCCGATAACTTTTCCCATTCAAAGACACCAACCATCTATTCTATTTATCCTGTTACCTTTATGTATTCTTTCAAACAAACAACATGTAAATAAAACACGAGAAAAAAGGAAAAAATAAGTAGAGAATGATGTAAATATGACGTCATTTCGTTCTTATGACGTCATGATTCGTCACGTGCATGTGTTATATGGTTAGTGCCGGATATCACAAATGTTATACGGCACCTAGTTATCGGTCCCAAAATAGCACTATTGACAGGATAAGCATAGGTATAGGCATCGACGTTAGGTGTTGATCTAGAGTTACGTTTGTGCTCATGTTTTCTGTTCAAATTTATACTAAAGCAATCATTTTGAGTCAGCATTTTGAGCAGTCTCAAATGACCTGACAAATCCTTAAAAAAAAGGGGGGGGTCAAAAACACGGCTCATCTTTCTTACCCAGCTTATAGAGAAACGATGGTTGGTGTCGTGAATCGGAAATGTTATCGGGCAAGGCGTAGGAATATTATCCGGTGAGCCGAAGGCGAAACGGATAATATTCCGATGCCGAGCCCGATAACATTTCCTATTCAAAGACTCAAATCATCTATTCTACTTATCCTGTTACCTCCATGGATTATTATTAACAAACAAACTGAAAACAAAATACAAAATAAAGGAAACAAAAGACAGAAAACAAGTAGAGAATGATGCACACATGACGTCATATGCCATGACGTATATATGACGTCATTATTTCGCACGTGAATGTGTGATATATGGTTAGTGCCGGATATCACAAATGTTATACGGCACCCTGTTATCGGTCTTAACGAGCAATTTCTCCTCTTCCAACAGTGTCTTTTGCGCTATCAGAAGATTATTTTTTCAATAGCATCATATTTTGAAATGTCGGCTGCAAACTTCTTCAATTTGTGACAGTCGAAAATTTGGCGTTTGGTAAAGAGTTAAATGTTTATTTAAAACGATACCAAGGTAAATAACATTTTTTGCTTCTTCCATTCAGTCCCACAATGCAGTGCCCTCAGCTGGCCAGAGAACGGACAGGTTTCCTGCACGCAGGCGACAACCCTGGGCAGTGTTTGCACATACAGCTGTAACTCCGGCTACCAAATCACCGGAAGTAGTCAGGTCACATGTCAAGGTGGCTCCTCCCCCGTCTGGTCGTCAACGCCCACTTGTGAAAGTAGGTGGTTCGTTCAGTGTTACCGATACGGAAATAAGCGTGGCCCGTGTTATAAATATTTGTAACTTCTACATTTATATTATGTCAAGTTAGCCCTTTCCCAAACAACAAACTTTCGATTGTCCCAAATTGAAAGAGTTTGCAGACGATATTTCAGAATGTGATGAAATTGAAAAACATTCTTCAGAGACAGCAGAAAACCTTGTGGGAAAAAGGACAAATTGCTCGTTACGAGCAATTTTTCCTTTTCCCACAATGTTTTCTAAGGTCGTCTGCAACAAAGTGGTCAAATATCGTTATTGTTTGGGAAAGGGTTAACACACTTTACAACAGTTTTACATCGCAGTCGATCAGTTTCTCTGGTATTTTCCGTCACTAGTGTACACTATTCTGCCCTGGCTACAAACGGACTTCCTAACTAAGTTAGAATGATCCATGCTTAAATACGAACAGTACATGACAATATGACTGTATGTAATTCCATTCTAGGGTCAGAGTTTAACTTTTTGGTTCTATTTATTTTCATTAACTCATATTGGTAACATGAATCTCACTCTGCTGCAATTTCTTAGTGGGAACCATCCGAACCTCGTTTTGGGAACAGTGTACTCAAAGGCGATCGGGCACTTCCCCACTGGTTCCCAGTTGTTCGAGACTCTGAACCAGGGGACCAGTTACAAGGCCTCCCTTATTCAAATTACAGATAACTACAGATAACCAGATGTCTCCGTGAGAGGGAGGGAGGGAGGAGGAGGGAGGAGGAGGGAGGAGGAGGAGGGAGGGAGGGAGGAGGAGGAGAGGAGGAGGGAGGGAGGGAGGGAGGGAGGAGGGAGGAGGGAGGGAGGGAGGGAGGGAGGGAGGGAGGAGGGAGGGAGGGGAGGGAGGGAGGGAGGGAGGGAGGGAGGGAGGGAGGGAGGGAGGGAGGGAGGGAGGGAGGGAGGGAGAGGAGGGAGGGAGGAGGAGGGAGGGAGGGAGGGAGGGAGGGAGGGAGGGAGGGAGGAGGAGGGAGGGAGGAGGGAGGAGGGAGGGAGGGAGAGGAGGGAGGGAGGGAGGGAGGGAGGGAGGAGGGAGGGGAGGGAGGAGGAGGAGGGAGGGGAGGGGAGGGAGGAGGGAGAGGAGGGAGGGAGGAGGAGAGGAGGGAGGGAGGGAGGAGGAGGAGGGGAGGAGGAGGAGGGAGGAGGGAGGGAGGGAGGGAGGGAGGAGAGGAGGGAGGGAGGGAGGGAGGGAGGGAGGGAGGAGAGAGAGAGAGAGAGAGAGAGAGAGAGAGAGAGAGAGAGAGAGAGAGAGAGAGAGAGAGAGAGAGAGAGAGAGAGAGGCATCCATTTCTCTTCAAATAAATCTGTGTAAATTGTTGAAATCGGCTTTTAAACAATAGATAGACAGACAAATAAATAATTGTATCCCGTTTGGCTGATACTTTCAGAGATCGCATGTGGCCCGGCCCCGCCCTCTGTGTCAAATGGAGCTACGGTCTGTCCGGGTACCAGCTACGTGTACAGCACTGTCTGTCACGTGTCCTGTAACATCGGATACGCGGTCAGCGGGACCGCCTACACGCAGTGCCAGGCTGACGGAACGTGGTCCTCCCTCGACTCGACTAGCTGTCTGGGTGAGTAGTTAATTTACTTTACTCTACATTATTTAATTTTACTTTACATTACTTTACTTTGATTGACTTTACTTTTCTCTACTTTACTTCACTTTTCTTAGCTTAACTTGATTTAAGTTTATTTAACTTTACTTCACGTTACTTTAGCTTGCTTAACCCTACTTATATTTACTTAACTTTACTTTACTTTATCTAACGTTACTTAACTTTACTTTACTATGCTTCATTTGCTAAACTTGAATAACGTTACTTAACGTTACTTCAATTAATTTTATTTCACTTAACCTTACTTACTTATTTATATACTAACTTACTACTGTATTTAACTACTTATCTAATTTATTTATAACAAAAAAAAGAACGAAAGTAACGTTCAAATAAGTGCTACCACTTGTTTTATATATCCAGGAAGAAGTCATCGAGAGTGAACTCAGTAAGTGTATAAGCTTCCGTGACATTTGCCGTTCAATAAATGCGTTCTAACTAATAAAGCTTCAGATTCTGCGCCGCCGGAACTGTCCTGCCTCTCCCCGCAGATATTCTACACGGACAGACACTCTACCACCGTGTCCGTGTCCTGGACCCCGCCCACAGCCATGGACGCGTCCGATCCGAATCCCACGGTCACCCAGACCGAGGGCCAGCCCTACGGTTCCCTGTTTTCGACCGGAAGTTCCTTTGTCAAGTACAAAGCCGTCGATAACCTCGGGAGAGAGTCACAGGAGTGTACGATAGAAATCAGAGTAACAGGTAAATACACTGAAACTTTCTATAGAAATGGGATTGTGTTTCCTTATCAATGTATTAATTGTATATTATTTTACAATGATTGAAAGGAAATTGGCGGCTGGCCTGGGATTTAACCTGTTTGGCACTCTAAGTATCTTTACTCACCAAGATTAAGCAGATGCTTAAGGTTTTGGAAAGCAGATGACACAAAAATCTTTCTTTTTTATTGTGGAAAATTACTCGGCAATCTGAGGGTTAAAATTGACACCCATACAAGCAGCTGAAATACCAAAGCTCACAAGGACGTGGCCATTGCACGTGATCATATTATGTTGTAATCTGAATGCATCGGGATTATCAAAGGAAACGCCTCCTTCATAATGAAAAATCCGCCATATTGCTTCTTGCAGATTTCTTTCGCCGTAATTTCGTTTTCAAAGGAAACCGACAAATGCACTGAATCTAATAAGTCATTTGATTTGATTACGGAAACAAAACACACCGCAGTCTATAATTTCACTACCATCTATGGGTTACCGAGCAAAAATATAGATTTGAAATGATGTTTATCGCGTAGATGGATATACATTACGTAGATATTCAAAGTGGACACTCACAGAAACGGTGTAATTAGTCGGTCACACATAACACAAAACTTGTTACCCTACGCTTATATAAGGAGGTTTATTTATCAGATCAAGAAAAACCTCGAGTAGTTGTGATTTATTGTGTTGGAGAAAACTCGCAAGTTCATAAATTTTCTAGGATAAGCGACGATAGAACAACTCAAAAATTAAATTTCCCTTCTATTTATAGAAACCACGTGTCCTGACCCGGCATTGACCTTGGATAACGCGCACCTGTCGTTCAGTTGTACTTCCAACGTGCTTACGTACGGGACAGAGTGCACACTCACGTGCACCTCGAACTACCCTTCAATCGGAACCGATCGGATCACGTGTGAACGTAACGATTCGTCGAACCCGTCTGTCGCTACTTGGAGCTGGGGCGATGGGACGAAACCTTCATGTGATGGTAAGTGATTTGTTTCTTGAATATTTATTTATTTATTTTTATTTATTTATCTATTTATTTATTTATTTATTTATTTATTTATTCATTTAATTTTTATCTATTTATTAATTTATTTATTAATTTATTTATTCATTTATTTGTTTATTTATTTATGTATTTTCTTTCATTTATTTATTTATGTTTCTACTTCTTTACTTATTTATCTATTTATTTAACTATTTGTTTGTCAAGTTAATCATCTAAATATTTATTTATTTATTCATTTTTTTATCTATTTATTCATTCAATTGTTCATTGGTTTATTCATTCATGCCTGGTGTTTTTCATCTTGTCAATAGTTTTAGTTTTGATTCGACACTTTAACATTTACCTATGTTTAAACATTCGTTCTTTCCAGAAGGGATACGGTGATGAACAACAAGGGTTTCCTTATTTGTATGTACACATAACATATAGATATTCTTCATTTTGTTATAGACAAAGCAAAAGTTTGGAAATTTAACAAGTTAACAAGAGTTGTTAATCTTAGATGTTTAAGTATCATTGCACAAACAATGCTAAGTAGATAGTATTAACTTGTAGCAAAAACATTGATGAAAAGATGAGAAATATGAAATATCTCGCTATTAATTGCACGCTATTTCTAAATATATAATATAAATATTAAGCACGTGTACTTTATTTTCAGAGACAACCTGCCCGGCGCTGGACCCTCCGGCTAACGGACAGATCGAACTAAGGACCGTTGGTACCGACTCCAGCTACACTATGGTCTGTAATGCAGGGTATTCAATCCCTCATATAGCAAACTTTGGCGGCCAGTTCGTATGTCAGACCGGTCTGGGGAGCTACACACCGGCGATTAACGTGCCGGATTGCGTCGGTAAGTTTTTTAAGTTATACTCGAATTACGGACCCTTTCATTTATGCTCTTAAAAGAACAAACTCACTGATCGGGAGTTCAAAGTCTTTTTTAAATGAATTGCTTTCTACCGATAAAATAGTTATAGTTAGTTATAGTGAGTTACTGACACAGGTCCCATATGGGTCCTCTTCGTCAGTGCCGTACCAAAATATTTCCGTTTTGTATTGGCTTTCCGGGATGCGCCAGTACTAGACAAGGGCTCTGGAGTGATTTTATGACACCACAGATTTCTAAAGGAACGTAAGGATTGATTATTGGCAACTTTCCAACCCCTTTAATGTACAAAAAATATAGATATGTAAAACAATGTACAGTGATACCTCGTTGATCCGAACACGTCCACTCCCAACAAAAGTTCCGGATTACCGAATCATCCGGACTAATGAAGCAGAGCCTGTTCTTAAACACATAAAGACATAAACAGTCTGTATGCACGTGTATACTTATAACCCTTAAGCAAACGCCAAATTGTCGACCGTCCCGAATTGAAAGAGTTTGCAGACGACATTTCAAAACGTGATGAAATTCAAAAATAATCTTCTGATATGGCAGAAAACATTGTGGGAAAAGGAGAAATTGCTCGTCACGAGCAATTTCTCCTTTGTCCACAATGTTTTCAAAAGTCGTCTGCAACAAACTGGTAAAATAATTACGTTTCCTTACAATTTCGTTCGGAATGCGAGACATTCGAATTATCGGGGTCCTGATAAACGAGGCTTCACTGTATAGAAAAAATAAAGAAAAGTTATTTTGCAAGTATTGCAAATCTAAACTTTGAGAGGTGGCATTCCTAGATACCATTGTCACGTGGGTCTTCGTAAACTTTAGTCGATCTTGTCACTTGACGCCAGCAATATGATAATAAGCCCGAAAAAGAATTCCTGCGTCTATTTATAAACCGGCTGTCCCGTAGAAGTGCTGACATGCGCAAAGACTCACTTCAAATTATTTAAAGAAATCACCGGATTTAAGCAACTAAATTAGAATTGAAAGTGATTTCATGTTTAGTGACAATTCTTGTTAATATCAATTTTAACGTTTATTACTTCCGGAGAAAAACTCCCTGAGTCAGTCCCTTCAAGTCATATGGTTTTCTCTTAGGCGCGTTACATCACTATTCTCTCTTAAGAGTCACGAGCGAAAAACGCCCTACACCGATCTTTCCGACCATAAGATATAAATGCGATTTTCTCTTTTACCTCAGATTTCCTCATTGAGGTGTGTTTCATCAGTATTCTCACTAATCTAATGCTTAACCTCAGATTTTATCATTGAGGTGTGTTTCATCAGTATTCTCACTAATCTAATGCTCAACCTCAGATTTTCTCATTGAGGTGTGTTTCATCAGTATTCTCTCTAATCTAATGCTCAACCTCATATTTTCTCATTGAGGTGTGTTTCATCAGTATTCTCACTAATCTAATGCTCAACCTCAGATTTTCTCATTGAGGTGTGTTTCATCAGTTTTCTCTCTAATCTAATGCTCAACCTCAGATTTTCTCATTGAGGTGTGTTTCATCAGTATTCTCTCTAATCTAATGCTCAACCTCAGATTTTCTCATTGAGGTGTGTTTCATCAGTATTCTCACTAATCTAATGCTCAACCTCAGATTTTCTCATTGAGGTGTGTTTCATCAGTATTCTGTCTAATCTAATGCTCAACCTCAGATTTTCTCATTGAGGTGTGTTTCATCAGTATTCTCTCTAATCTAATGCCTGCATTGAGCGTCTCGCATTGATTTCATGATATTTCAATGTCCAAAACACCATAAGGTTGCACCAGATGCAAGATGGGAAATTAAGTTCCCCTGTTGGAGCAGGCCCCCAGACCCTCATCGCAGTGTGTACACTTACTAAATGTACTCACTAGTAAGTGTAAACACGGCGAGGAAGGTCCGGGGGCCTGCTCCAATAGGGGAATTTAATTTCCCATCTTGTATCTGGTGGCTACGTCCCTGTGAACCGAGAAATTAGACCTTCTAAAGCATTTCCACATACTCACACCCGTTAATGACTGATACTGTCGCTCACTATAAGTCAATATGGAGGATGAATATTATTGTATTGCACAGGGCCTTTTTTCCTTCAATTGGGAAGAAGTCAAAGCCTGTTGAATTTGGGAAATTCTATCGCTGAAATTGCTGAATTGGAAAGCCTAAAATCTGGTATTACATTGAGATTTTGGGAAAACTGCATGATTTTAAAGAAATTTCCAATTGGGAAGGTGCCTTTTATGGGAGTCTGTTATATAACGCAAGAAACCTGTTGCATGTGAATTAATTAATTGAGTAATAGCTGTGTTCTACAAACAACGCACTAAAATAATTCCAGCATCACGAAGTCCGGGTGCAGTGGTTTTACCGGGCGAGATACTCTATCACGACGGCGCTTGTGCCGATACGGCTACAGAGGTCCAGGTTCTATCCACGCTGCAGCAGATCATTGAGAACGTTGTTAACCCGAGCATCCGGGCACTATGTCCATCCGTCAATAACTGCACTGTGACGGACCTCACGGTGACCTGCAGCGGGTTAGCCGGAAGGCGTAGGAAACGGAGCATGGGCGGTAAATAACTTTTGTCGAGTTTTTGTTATCAGATTTTAATAGGTGTTTTGACTAATACTTTAGACATACTATATGCCATGAGTTCACACAGTGATTGACACAAAATTCCAAATTCACAAGTTATGGCAAACAGATCCGACCACAAGTTCTTACAACATTAGATTTGGCCCCGCCCTTTTGGGAAGCTTGCCTGAGAATAAGTCTCCATTATCACCTCAGATGATTTATAGAAGATATGAGAAAAGAAAGCCGTACCCGAAAGTCTTTGATGCTTCAACCATGTAAAAGTGTTATTATAACATGCCACCAAGCCCTTAATAAATATTATTATAAATATACCGATAAATATATACCGCAACAAAGAAATATTCAATTTATTGAACTACTTTATACGTATTTATCATTATTTTTAGAAATGAATTTAAATTTACATTTATACTTAGACCCCCATCCAATACTTAACGGACACTCTCCATTGAGAGAACTCCTACCTTTTATTAACTTAACCAAACACCAAATTTTCGACTGTCCCAAATTGAAAGAATTTGCAGACGACATTTCAAAATGTGAATGAATTAAAAGATAATCTTTTGATAGGGCAAAAAACATTGATTGGAAATGAGAAATTGCTTGTTAAGAGCAACGTCTCCTTTTTCATCTAAGTTTTTTTAAGAGTTGTTAAGTTTTTTTAAGAGTTGTTTGCAAAAAGACGGGTCAATTGTCGTTACTGTTTGGAAATGGATTTCATAAAACAAAAATATCATCTTAAAGCAAAAAAACACTTCATTATTACACTGCTTACAAAAAAAACTTCATTTCTACTTTATGTCGCAACACATTTTCAGGTAAACCGTTAGTAGCCATTGCGAGAGACAAACGACAGACATCACCGACAATGTTTGTTGATTTCAACATACTGAGCTACCTTGACCAAACTATCGACGCGTTAACAGCCCTCGATAATGCTGATACGACGCTTGAAGATATCGTGAAACCTCAGATAGAAGCTCTGGTAAACAATGGTACATTCGACCTGGCGTCGTTCACTCTACAGAGCGATGCTTTCCAGACGCCACCTACTGGAGGGATAGACTGTCTCGTTGATGGCCACATTCTAAAAGCGATAAGTTGCGGTAATCAGACAATAGTTTTGTATTTGCTATAATGGTAGAATACCCATATTGGAGAAAAGGACAAAATAACAAGATTAAAGATGAAATAGAACAAATGCCGTTATGAAATAATGTTTCCTATGAGAGGTGAGTTTCTATTCAGGGAAACCACAATTTAACTGATGTACAGCTGAAGCATTCAAAGATAAAAACAAATTTTTATCAAAAAAATAAAATAAAATACTTTTACCACAACACCACCAGGGTTGATACTGTGAACTGTGTCCGGTTGGTTTCTATTTAAGTGGAGAACCACAATTTAGTTGGCATACTGTTGAAGCATTGTAAGATAAAAAAAAAAAAACTTTATTAAAAAGTCTTCTTTCCCACAGTTCCTTGTCCTGCGGCCTATTATCACGACACCATGACTGGTTACTGTGAACTGTGTCCGCTCGGTTTCTATTCGGGGGAGGCAGCCCTGGCCAGCTGTACAGGTTGTCCAGCAGGCTATACCACACTCGAAACTGGGGCAAAGAGCGAGAGTCAATGCATTGGTAAGCGTAGAATCTATGATACGGAAACATACTTCGTCTCAATCTGAACACTTCGGGTTTATCCAATGAAAACACCTCTTTAGTAATATGGATGACGTCATATTGTTTCCCTCGGAATCACGTCACTTCACTTTCGTTTTGAAAAAAAATAGATCTAAAATGTGAAATCTAAAAAGGCGTTTAAATTGATTAAGGAAATAACTATAAATGTCACAACTTATAATTTTGCCATTTCGTATGAGTTACCGATAAAATTTGATTTAAAAGGATGTCCAACACTTTCATACACATTGAACTACTTAACGCGCACCTTAGAAAAGGTGTTATACGCCGGGGCAGATTTACCCGAAAAATTGTAACCTTACACTTATATCCGAGTTGTATTTCTCAGCTCACGGAAATACCCGTGTAGATCCGATTGACCTGGTCTCGCACCTCTAAGGAAATACTTCCGGGTCGAAGTACCCCAAAACAGTCCAATTAAGAAATATTGTATTTGAATTCTGGTGCATATTTTTGTGAGTAAGAGAAGAGCTGGTAGAAAACTGATGTGTTTCGTTTATAGATAAAAGACCTGCAATGCTCTCAAAGTTATTTTTGGCAATTTGTTTGGGATGTATGAACACAAATGCGGGTACCTCGGCCAGATTTGACAGCTTGTGCACGGTGTTTCTGGTGGTACTAGTACACTTTGCTCTAAAATAAAGAATGGGAAGATTGAGGTGTCCATTTTAATACAGTTTTTGAGAGGGTTATGGCCCAACTTGATATTTCTATATAAAGCTAAGCGTAGAAAACACTATTAATCACTCAGCAGAGTCTTGAAAATACATGATTTAATATTGGGGTCAATGGGAATTCAAGATCCAAAAAGTAACAGGTGTATGACCATTTACCTTTACAGAGCAGTGTCCAGCCGGAAGTTATTCCTCGAGTGGCACGGTTCCCTGCACATCGTGTCAAGTTGGTTATTATCAGAATGGAACAGGCCAGACTTCCTGTGTGAAATGCACCACGGGAACGACTGAATCGACTGGTTCTGTGTCGAGCGCGGCGTGTCAAGGTACTTTCCTTCTCCTTCTTCTTCTCCTCCTCCTCTTCCTTCTCCTCCTCCTCCTGATCCAACTCCTCCTCCTCCTCGTTCTCCTCCTCCTCCTCTTCCTCCTTCTCCTCCTCCTCCTCCTCCTCCTCCTCCTCCTCCTCCTCCTCCTCCTCCTCCTCCTCCTTCTCCTCCTCCTCCTCCTCCTCCTCCTCCTACTTCTATTCCGCATCCTCCTCATCGTACTCCTCCTCCTCTTTCTCCTCCTCCTCCTCCTCCTCCTCCTTCTATTCCGCCTCCTCCTCATCGTACTCCTCCTCCTCTTCCTCCTCCTCCTCCTCCTCCTCCTCCTGATCCTCCTCCTCCTCCTCCTCCTCCTCCTCCTCCTCCTCCTCCTCCTCCTCCTCCTCCTCCTCCTCCTCCTCCTCCTTCTATTCCGCCTCCTCCTCATCGTACTCCTCCTCCTCTTTCTTCTCCTCCTCCTCTTCCTCCTTCTCTTTCTCCTCCTCCTCCTCCTCTTCCTCCTCCTGCTCCCCTCCCCTTCTCTTCCTCCTCCTCCTCACCCTCTCCCTCCCTTCCTCCTCTTCCTATTCCTCCTCGTCCTCCATCTCCTCCTCCTTCTCCATCTCCTCCTCCACCTCCTTGTCATCTGGCTTCTTTTCTTCTTATTATTATTATTTTTCTTTTCCCTCCTCCTCTTCTTCTTCTTCGACTCCTCTCCTAGAAAGAAATCCTGTGTCTGTTAATACTCCGACTTTTCCATAGAAGTACTGACAGGCGCGAGCGCTCACGTCACATTATTTAAAGAAACAATTGGAATTCATTTAAACGTTTATTACTTACTCCCAGAGCACAAGACTTCGAGTTAGTACCTTAAAGGCCAAATGACCATTTAACTCTTTTCCAAACGCCAAACCTTAGACTGTCCCAAATTGAAAGCGCTTGCAGACGACATTTTAAATGTGACGAATTTGACAAATATTTTTTTGATATGGCACATTTGATTGTGGGAAAAGAGAAATTGCTCCTCAAAAGCAATTTCTCATTTACCCACCTTGTTTTCCAGAGTCGCTGCAACAAATTGGTCAAATGTCGTTATTGTTTTGTAATGGTTTTTTAAAGACATGTTTAAGTTGTTTTCGCAAAAACTTTCACAGCCCGGGCCCTATGTTAAAAGATGCTTAGACGGTTTCACAAGGTTTTGAGTTGTTTTCAACAATTAACAGTGTATCCAACACGGTGCGTTGTGGTAACATGACGATTTCAACATCTTTTAACCCGTTCCCCTATACGGGAGTATGGTACTCATTAAATAGTAGTATTAGTAGGCGTTTCTCATAACCCTTTATAAACACCTTATCTTGCTCGAATCTTAGAGAAAATCATATCCTTTTGTCAGGGTGATAGCATCAACCATGTTTGCGACATTTGCATTCAAGAGCGTTTGTATGACAAAACAGATGATAAAATAACTCAAATAAAATATTTTATAAATTCGACAATGTTTATTCCAGCGTTTCAGTTGTTCGTAAATGCCACGGACGGACCTGTGACAGTTGGTAGCCTTTCATCTGACATGACCCACGTCTCGTTAGGGTTCTGGACAAAGGCCCATACAGAGATGGCGGTCGACGCTTCCATTAAACTAAAGTCTGGCGGAAATGACCGGATCATCATAAGTCTTGGCAGCACAATCCAAGTGGAAATGCCGTAAGTTTGTGTTGCTTTTGTGCTGTTTTTGGGGTTGCTTTTGGGTTGCTTTTGGATGCTTTAGTGGTGCCTTTTGGTTATTGTTAAATCACTTTTGGTTACTTATGGGTTACTTTTGTGTTTACTTTGGTTGCTTTGGGGTTACTTTAGTCTTGCTTTTGGGTTTTTTTTGTGTTCTTTTGGTTGCTTTAGGGTTATTTTTCGGTTGCACGCCGTTTTCAACAGCTGTTTAGAATGGCCATTGCAATATTTCACACCAGTTATTCAGTTTATTCTAGTTATACATCTCAAGTAGCCCGTCCGTATTTCCTTTTTCATGTTTAACGCCGTTTTCTACATATCTTCAGTAATATCACTCCGACAGTTTATGTAGGCATTCCCCTTGTGTTACACGTATTAAACACACATAGAAAAAATGATATTACGATTACATTATTATTTATAACATGCTAGGACTTTATTTTTAATCCAATGATGATCCAATCTGTAATCTTATAACAGAATGAAATATCTACGTCTGGATCATTCGGACTGAATATTTCTGTAAAGAGTGTTGTTTCAAGAAACGACACCCACATGGTCATCAAAATGTTGGTGTTATTTTTCGGAGGAACTGCGTTTTTAAAAACTAAAATACATCTTATCAATGATGTCATCTCTAAGCAATAAAGCTTTATGATTATCATCTAAATAAACGGCACCCTATATTTATTTATTAACTTATTCATTTATTTACTTTTTCATTATCATTTTCATTTATTTATCTATTTATATACTTATTTACTTATTTATATACTCATTTATTGATTCATTTACTTATAGGTATATTTAGTTATATATCTATTTCGTTATATATCTATTTAAGTATGTATCTATTCATGTTTTCATTCATTTATCTATTTATTTGCTTATTTGTACATGGTGTAACATATATATTTCAGAGGAACTGCGTTTAACAAAAACATAGGAACGCTGTCCAGTGCGACTTGGTCACATGTTGTCGTCACGTGGGATACCACAGCCAATGACGTGTTAGCGTACGTGGGCGGACCTCTGCACTCGAGTGAAACATTCGTGACGCCCCCTTCTTCACCGCTCGTATCAGGGGGGACAATCCAGATACAATCATCTGGTAGTGCAGGTAACCTCTCATTCTCCTACGCAGTGATCTCCCTTTTCATTCGGTTAGGAGGAGTGAAGGCAGTGGTACTGTACTGTAGTGTAACAATAATAATGATAATAATAAAGACTTTATTTAACGAGGAAACTCATTTGACAATTTAAACTGACAATCTTCCATACGATCCTCAACAATGAACAAGTGAACAATAAAACTAAAAGACTAAGGACAAAACAAAAGGGAAGTATTCCTGCGCGGAGTTTGGTAAACTCTCTAGTCTGGTTCCCTGTGTTACTCTTTAAAATAACGTTATCCGTACCGTTGTGGAAGGGGAAACTCCATACGTGCATCTTTAATTCTTTTACGCGATTACCTCCCTTTTCAGTAGAGACCGATAGAAGGAAAGGGAGATAATTCTTGTAAGGTTTGGTATCGTTTCGAAAGTTTGGCAATATTGTCTGTTTTCCGTTTTATATCGTACAGTGAATAACTGGGCAATACACTTTAATTGCCTCAAAAATTAAATACAATGCTGCATCTGAGTTCTGTTTCTGTATACGAAAAAGTTTAATTGCATGTTCTCATGTACATAACCAGAGACATAGATCTCTGACATAACTGGTTTTTCAAAACTTGCCGTGTAAAATGGCGACGCCGGTTTGACTCTTATACTAAATTGATCGCGTGGGTCTTGCACGAAAGGATAAAAAATAAAGCAAACGAAAAAGCATATATAGAGGAACGATGGTTGGTGTCGTGAATCGGAAATGTTATCGGGCAAGGCGTAGGAATATTATCACATGGCCCCTCTTCGTGTGGGTTCAAATCCTGAGAGGGATATGGATATTCATGGGAGGCAGTCTCCCGACTGACTTACGGAATGCCGATGGTTCTATCCACCTTGACCAGCCCTTATGGGCAGTTGAGTACCTCAATTGACTTCCTCCATCATTAAGAGTCGGGCATCGCTACATAACTGAAATAATGTTGATGTGATGTTAAATCCATATAAAAAGAAAAAAATATAATTGTATATTCGTTATTTCTACAATTTAACTACATACAGGATCCAGTAATTGTTTATTTCGTTCACCATATTAGTTTTACATCGATTGTGAAGGAAGCTTAAAGCTTGCTCAAAGCCACTCTCGATGACTGCTTCCTGGATACAGAACCACTATCGCGAACGGTTGGTGGGTAAGTCCCGCCGGGAATTTTCACCTCGCCTAACAGGATTCGAACCCGGGACCCACGGTACCAGAGGCCGATGCTCTACCACCGCACCAATGTCGCCCCTTTACTAGACACTTAAAAATGAAATTGTGTCATGGTGTGTGAATACTTATCTTGAACATTTTTTTCATGTCTGCATCAATGTTTTTCATTGATATGGATGTTCATATTGTACATATTCAACCACAAGCATTTAAAATGATCTCTTTCTTTTTGACAGGCGTTTACATCGCAGACCTTCATATAGAGGATGCGGTCTTTTCAACGTCCGAGATATCCGCAATGACCAGTAATTGTTTGACGGACCGTCCTGGGGATCTGTTCGGAATGGACGATTTCCGGGACAACCAGATACAAGGGATTGTGATCCAGACACCCGTGTCATGTGATCGTGAGTATTCGATTTGTCTGTTTACTTTGGCGTAAACATATCCATTTGACACCGATTGCGAAACATGTTCTTGCAATTAAGATCAACAACTCTCGAGAACACTTCCTGGATATATGTATATAACAAGTTTTTAAATAGAATCAGGATAATGGAAAATAGCAATGTGGGCCGCGCTTGTCAGGGGATTCGAACCCATAATCCGAGTCCGATCCTCTACGTCTGTTCCACTATCTTTAACTGTCTTTATATCAACGAATCCTCGATAGTTGTGAACGTGTTACCAAGTTGATGCATTAATGTGTATTGATTGTACAACCAATTCAGTCAACGGCGCAAAAATGGTCGGTCAGTTTCTGAAATGATGGGCCCAAAACAAATACTACAAGTGACATTCTTCATCGTTAACGAGAGATAGCGATATACATTTTTCTGTTTAGTCTCAAGCTTGCAATACTATTTATGTGGTGAATGTACTTGACAATCTCGATCTGCTCTAGAAATTGGTATAGGGGCGTTAGGTTAAATCCAAGTGTAGGCATATTGACGCTTTCTGCTACTTTTGGGTGGAGAGAATGAGGGGAGTTTTAATATTTTTTTTACAAATTCTTGTCTGCTGCCCTAAAAGTATAAATACCCGTCATGAGTGCAATATATTGTAAGTTTGTTTGATATTATTTGGATTATTTTAGTCCTTGCAATATACTATTTTGAAAAGATGTGCAACTGAATATTGCAATCTCTTACTGTAAACTGTAAATAATTGTATAAAAACACATGTACGTCTTTTATGTTTCAATGTCTCTTTTAATTCTAGATGAATGATCATGCACCTGTTTTATCCGTTAACGTTATTCGTATAAATGGCTGCTCTTGCACTTGAATGAGATACAAATAAAATACACCATATACAGTGATGTCTCGTTAATCCGAACAGCTCCGTTCCCAACAAAATGTCAGGATTACTGATTCATCCGAACTAATGAAGTAGCGCATGTTCTTATACACATTAAGACATAAACGGTCTGGACGCACGTGTATACTTATAACACTTTAGCAAACGGCAAATTGTCGACCGTCCAGAATTGAAAGACATTTCAAAACGTGATGATATTCAAAAATAAACTTCTGATATGACAGAAAACATTGTGGGAAAAGGAGAAATTGCTCGTCACGAGCGAGACATCCGGATATTCGGGGTCCGGATAAACGAGGCTTCACTGTACATGAATACCTGTACTTTCAGCCACTAACGAGTGTGACCCCGATCCGTGTAACGGCCATACCTGCGTAACAGGGACCAGCACCTATACATGCTACTGTTCCGCGGGATGGTCAGGCGACGATTGCACTCTCCCGCCGAACTTTTGTAGCAACCACGCGTGTGCTAACGGCGCCACCTGCGTAAACGGCAGTACTGACTACACATGTACGTGTGTGGCGGGATATTCGGGGGATATTTGTGACATTCCACCAGGTAAAGCGTTGGTTTTTTTTAAAAATAATGTCACCCCAGGCCAGGCAGCTTGGCTTATGAGACATTTTTCACTGATTATACCAAAAACCTCCGAACTTCTATCACTTTGCCAGGCGCCGAGCGGATATAAACCGGCAACCATTGAATTTAATTAGCTCACAGCTCACGAACCGGCCATTTCGGAACAAGTCCAACGAGAAACATTCTCGGGACAAACGCCTGTCGTGGGGCTCAAACCTTCAACCTACCCCTCTGAGGCGGACGCCTTAACCACTAGGCCACAGTGACGGACGTGTGACCTCCGTGTCAAAATTCATTCCGAAAACAAGCCTTAAGTCGACTTGTTCATGGAGGAGAACAAGTGAAAGGCAAATTAAAAAGGCATTGAAAAGATACCTTTTTTGTGTGCCTACTTTACCTTAAACTTATTTTATTGCCAGAATTGTTGCAGCGAAATACATAGTCAAAACATAGACGTTATGTCAGAAGAGCATAAACCTTTCAGAACTTTCTGACTAACTTACGATAAAAAGCAGGTCTTCATTTGTACATCAGAAGTCCGTATCTATACTTATCTGACAACATCTTATAGTTGCTCTTTAACAGAGCAGAAAATTTGAAAGTCAAAATGAAAAAAATAATTTTATCCTTTGTCTACTTCACTTTGAACTTAGTTTATTGCCAATTCGTTATTTTGAATATGTAAACAAGCAGGTGGTTGATAAACATTATTAAATTGGTGACATCTATATTTCAAGCACAAAATAACTTATGTTAGAGGAGTCTACAGTGTATTTAATAGGGTCGCAATCCATTTGTAAATTAATTCTCATGGCTTTGTTTAACATAATAAAAGAACTTCATATATAAATTCAGTAATTCATTTGAACTCATTTCTTTTATGTGTCTTTAAAAGTAATTATAAACGCTTTCATTGCATACTGTTTTAATTCTTTCATCTCAGTCGATGGAGGCTTGTCGGAGTGGTCAGAATGGTCGGCTTGCTCGGTAACATGCGGCGGGGGGACTCGGACGCGATCGAGGTCATGTGACAGCCCAACACCGGGAGTGAATGGGGCAAGCTGCTCGGGGATTACGAGTGAATCTCCGGCATGCAACCAAGACGCTTGTCCAAGTGAGTTTAATGTGCGAGGTGTATTCACAAGGGTGGATTGATGGAACTTAAATGGGCCAATTCCAACTTCGTTCTGTGGATTCTAATTTCCAAGGCCCAAATCGAATTTCTATGTTTGCACGCGAATTTCTATGTTTGCACGCGAATTTCTATGGGCGAATTCTAATGCCAATGGTCGATTTCGAATTAAGTGGGTGATCTCAATTTTTGTTGGATGACGTCAGTCATCTAACAAGGCTATAATTCCGAAATCGTTTGGTGACCTTATTGCAAAATGAACCGCCGTGGGAGGACCTGACATCTGAACTTGTCCTATACTCGTCAATATTTTAAAAAGCTGATCATAATATACTGTATGCTATGTATTTTTTATTCAAACTTTATAATTGAAAGATGATGGGTGGTCAATAATAAAGTTTTAGAGACACCATAATCGTATTTAATAGGAAATGGTATGCACTATTTTTTTCATTTTTCCCATGACCGAATATTGCTATTTTTAGGCCCATTAACAAGCCAAATAAGGATGTCATGTGACATGAGTCGTCCGATCACATGGAAGAAAGCCCCGCCTCATTTCCATCTTACCGCTAGACAAGTGGGGAAAACCCTATGACGTTACTATCTAGGGGATCTAGAAACGAAAACGTGACTTGCAATCAGTCGGCTACTTAATTTCGTGATAAAACATGATAAATCATGTATCATTTTGATTGAAATTTCCCATCTCGGTCCCCAAAGTTTTAATCACTATCTTACTAAAGTGAGGTGCAATTGACATCGGCCCTTCTATCAGTTTTGAAAGAATTAGCCCCGAGTTATCCAGGTTTCCTGTTCGAAAATATGGGGAGCGATATTGACCTACATATTTCTCTCAGTGTAAATCGTGTTGGACGCCCGATCGTGTTTTCTTCGCATTGTCTTGGAAGGAGCATTGTTCCTTATAAACGGTAAGTAAAATGATATTTCATTGATTTGCATGGATACTTTGGTTTTCATCATCGAAAACATTGTTAACTTTCTGTTTAAATGCGTTACGAAAATGACCGGAAGTTGTCGATAACCTGTCAATCATCAATGTTTGCTGCCATCTTTGTTTACCTCATACACGTTTGCAAATTAATCTAGGCTTCGGCATTCAAGACAAGATACTTGAAATGAATTCAGTCATCGATACAATAAAGCATACCGTAATTCATTGTGTCTCTCCGGTGAGAAGGTATGAAGCTTGTACTAAATGTTTTGTCTTGAATAATTTCGTTTAGGTCTAACGATTTCTTTTAGAAAAGAGCCATTGAACATTAATGATTAAGAGGACAATCTTAGTCATTTCAATAAGTAAGAATATCTTTCACTGGGTCCCCTCTTTCACTAATCTTATTCTGCTTGTAAACAGTATGCATTCTTGTAATAAGTAATGAGTCCACGATAAAGTACTCAATGTACTCATTGCTGCAAACATAAATCAAATATAACACTCAAGACTGAGTCCTGTACATTAATGAAAAAACAAACAAACAAACACAACCAAAACCAGGGGCCTATAGAATCCTAAGGATTAGATGTACACAATGTTCACATCCGGCTCAAAAAACTATATGAACTCTATGATATTGTCATAGCATTTGTAATGAGTACCTGTATAGCTCTTACTCAAAGGGAAGTGACCATTGAATCACAATCGTATCTACTCGGCAATCCCCGTAACAAGTCGGTAGATATACCTCGTAGGCAGTACATGAATACACCAGAAATCCTGGGGTAATTCGCCTTATTTCCGGCGGATAACGCAAAATGCAGACAGGCACTAAATATGTATTTAAATACACACAAATTGGTTATATATCACAACTGAATGGTTTTTTTACCCTTTTCATTAAAGATGATTGGGGCCTCCGTGGCCTAGTGGTTAGAGTACAGAACTTGAAATCACATGGCCCCTCTCCATGTGGGTTCAAATCCTGAGAGGGATAAGGATTTTCATGAGAGGCAGTCTCCCGACTGACTTACGGAATGCCGATGTTTCTACCCTCCTTGACCAGCCCTTATGGGCAGTTGAGTATGGGGTCTTCCTCCATCATTAAGAGTCGGGCATCGCTACATAACTGAAATAATGTTGATGTGATGTAAAACCCATAAAAAAAATTAAAGATGATCATAGCAACACATCTTTGTTTCATATTTTGTCAATCGGCTCTTTTCGGCAATCCCCGGCTTGTGCCGGGGATTTCCGAGTAGATACGATTGCAAACGGACATGCCCTTCGTTGCTGATCTACTTTCAAAAATGGCTCCCCATTACCTCCGAGGTTATTTTAAGAAATGGCCGAGGTGTTCCGAATGCTTTGAATCACTCACCACAGAAAAAAAACCAGTTACAGACAGTGACAAAGTATCTTTCCTTTAGATGGTTTATTTTGTAAACAATGATCTTAATTTGAATTATTCATTGGTGGGTGTGGTCTTTTAAGGACTACCTCAAAGTGCCATGATAGTAATATATGGTAGTTATTTGATATTAACAATTGTTGTCGCCAAATCGAAGATAATTTTAAATTTCTTAACTTGCTGAAATCTGGTAATTTTGTTAATCCCAAAGATGATCAGGCAAACGTGACAGCTCACTTCACGTTATTTAACGAAAGCATGCTCACTTCACGTTATTTAACGAAAGCACAGGGTTTAAGCATCTGATAAGTAAAGATATGGTAAATAGTCTTTGGTTTGGTGACAAGGATTGTCAATACCAATTTTTTGACGTTTGTAACTCCAAATAGACACATCGCTGAGAGAGTATCTTTAACAGCTTAGTAAGTGGTTTCAGTGGAAACCAATGTAACAAATGTTTAGTCCTTATAGCAGATTTTTTTTTACATCACAGATAAAAAGCATAGTCTTCTGGAAGATGAAGGGGTCATTCAATACCAGAGTGAATAGTGAAACTAACAGAAACCATGACTTACAGTGAGCAAACAGTGAAGGCAGTATGATGCACCACTAATCCACTTCTATTTACAGTTGGATTGGAGAAACAGATGCAGAGGTATATTGAAATCCATTTAACATTTTGATTGCATGACCTGCAAATATTTGTCCTGTCTGTTATCAAATAATGTAAGTTATTTCAGCTTCAAAGCGTGAAAAAAAGCAAAACTCAAAGAGGCAATATAAACAATTCTTAAAGAAACTGATCACTCATTCTCACAAAGTGGTGACCACGTTGTCATATTGCATTCATGCAATATAAGGGAGATATACATTCACATATATGTAAAAAAAAAAATGCTATGGTGGCGTTTGAAAGTTGCATGGAAAAATGCCTGTCCTGGTATAATATGTCCTGATTTAGGTATGTATGGACAAAAATAAACCATTTTCTGGCAACAAAATAATGTGTTAATACGAAGACAGGTATCCATTGAATATGCGAATCTCAATTTCTTTTAAACAAAGTAAAATTTTAGATTAACCATCATGACGTATTCATGTTTTCAATCTGCCAACCATTTACAAATCCTACACCAAACAGCCACCTAGGTACAGCCGAAGTATTATTTATTTATTTCTATATTCATATGGTTAGTTACCTAACTAGTTCCCTAGCTGTAGTATAACTTATATTTCTTTTCTTAACCGTTAACCTAACTGGTTCTCTACCTAGTTGTAGTATAACTTATGTCCCATTACTGTAGTATAACTTATCTTTATCTTTCCTACATTTTCAGATGGTAAGCTTACCCAATTGGTTCCCTACATAGCTGTAGTATAACTTATCTTTATCTTTCTAACATTTCAGATGGTAAGCTTACCCAACTGGTTCCCCAAGCCACTTAGCAAGGCCTCTGGTATGGAGGTAGCCAGACTGTCATTCCTGGGACCCATGTATGCCGGGAGTGTATTTGCTGAGGACATTGTGAGTTTCAATTTTATTTTTTCTTGATGAAAAATGAAAATTAAGTTTAATTGGATTTTCCCCTCCTTATACACTGTGATATGACTGAGACGTTGTTGAGAAAGCGTTGAGCCCATATGAACATATTAAGGGTTCAATGCGAGACTATAGAAATTGCTTCATGTTTATTAAGCACTTTCTATAGTAATGCATTGAACCATTGATGTTCTGCATTGTTATGTAACATCAGAATCACGTCCATAATCCTTCAATCTATGATACCTCACTTTGTGGTATCTGTTGCAAAACACCTTTGAAACCATTGAGTCAAAAGTATAAGCTGATTCTAACGATTGCCCTCAAATCATTAAGAATATATTTGTTTCTTGCCTTTTCCGGCTAATGTGATTATTTTAGCATGTAAAGAAAATTAAAAGATTTACTTAAATCAAGAACCTTTATGTTTAAAAAGACTGCAAGTCATGCTTAGATATTCAACAGACACTTTCTATGTGCCTTGCATCGCAAGCTGGAATATAGCATGCTGGAATTATATTCCATGTTTATTTGATATTTAATGTGGTTGATGAATTATAGATTGTCCATAGTAAAGGGGAAAAGGATGAATTTGATAACATATATAGTTCCATAGAAGTGGTGGTGACTTACAAGTTGTGCTCCAAAATTGAGCTCTGATGTCATTAAGAATCAATGATGTTAAACACCTATGCTGTTGGTATTTATATCAGATAATTCCTGTTTCAGACGAAGGTTGTAGAGAAGCATTTTGCATGCCTGTCCCACCAATTAACCCCAGACAATGTCAGTCTGGTGTACCAGTCGCTACAGCATAGAATGCAGTACCACAGGGTAAGCATGTTTTACCCTCAGATCTATATCGGACTTAGCATATAGTGTAATGCAAAATGGTTGATACAATGTATGTCCTATCACAACGACTAAGATATGACTTAGGATAAGTTCTTTTTTTTTTACCAATTCTCTCATATGGATTTAGATTCAGATACAAATGAAGTATAGAGCCATAACAATGAAAATGAGTGAGAAAAAAATCTTTAAAATATAAACTATTGTGAAAAAAGGAGAAATTTGACTTATGAGGAATTTATCCTTTTGATGTTAATTATCACGATTGTGAGTAAATGTGGGATGTTTTGAATCAAGCTGTTATCACCTAATACAAAGAAGTATTATTACCTAATTCAAAGAAATAATCATCGTTTCTAGTGTGACATGCACTGATGATCATAAACTCTATTATAAAGAAAACCATAAGCGTAATGTAGAATGAATCATTTACAAGTCATCTAGTTTTCAACTGACACAAGTGACCATAATTTTCATGCTGGACACATTATGCTAATGTCATTAAGTAGTACCTAATTCAGAAAAAAAATGGTTGAAAGAATAACACCCAAGACTATCCATAGCAAGAAAAAGAATTCAAGTATTCATTATTTACAAGCCAGTATTTCGAGACAGCTCTTGAAGAAATGATAAATGAAAAAAAAAACAGCTCATAACTATAACTTGAAAAAAACACACAGATTTTTCTCACCTTTTTTCTCCCCTTAGTGAGAATGTGTGTGAAGCTAACAAAAAAATTTGATTATTTCTTATAAAAAAAAATATGTTTGTTTATATATATGTATATGCTTTCAGTTAGACTCAATAATAGTTGATGGTATTTGATGTCATGTCTGTTGCACTTCACCATCTAAATTTGAAAAACAAATTCATAGTACATGTAGATAAAACTCTGTATTCTCTACATATACATGGTATAAAGTTGTGATGAAGCATTGTAGTGACCTTTGTGGTCTAATGGTAAAGGTGGTTGACTTTGTAGCAAGGGATCCTATGCTAAAGCCCCTCTGGTTGCTTAGGAGTGTTCTTTGGCAAGACACTTCAGACCACTTTAGAAAAAAGGTATTCATATCTAAATATCATTTTCATCTATACTCTTTTATAGGTATCCAAAAAACCATCAACAGTAGGAGGACCTTGGAAGTTGAGTGAAATTCAGGGATGATGAAGAAAATACACAGGAGTAGCATTGGAGAACCTTAAGAACTGCCATCTTAAAGTGTTTGGCTTAACAAGTTAAATAGTTTTATATTAAAGCCATCTGGTTTCCTTATCAGTTTTCCATTTGATAGTTTTGTGTTATGTTAAGGACAGCATGGAACAAGAGAATCGCATTTTTTCCTGGTATCATAGGGTACATGTTTTATGAATTGGCAACAAGCTCTTTGTTTGTTGTTCATAGAAACTGAATGTATAGCTCACAAGGAATATTTATTAAAAGGAAAGCACAAGAAGTAAAAACATTTAAGCTAGCGTTGTTTGAGAGGTGTTGTTTTGGGTCGTCGATTTAGGTTTTGAGTCTGATTTGTTATCCTATACAATGTTTATAAATATCCTAAACATAATTACTTATTTTATGAAGTAGGATTTTATTCAGAATCAATCTATCATCTTTTTAACGTTTTAAAATATGTAACGCTAAGAGAAAGCAAAGGCTGTTTTTTAAATCTTGTAAATGTTAGTCATATGTCAGATATAACTCTGAAAATACTGCAGAAGGTAAACAAACAATTCACAATGAATACATAGTATTTGCATTGGTGTCTCCTAATATTGAGAAAAAGCATTCTTTTGAAAACATGACTGGACAATTTGGATAAGAAAGAATCAAGGGAAAAGAAGTTATTAAATTTCATACAAGGTATTCACACACAAAACTTGTCGATACTCAAAAGGATGAAGTCAAAACGATGAAACGCCAACCAGAGTCAATTAAACAACCAGACGTCACAATTAAATAGAGACTGCCTTGAGTTTCCCAATATGACTGATTCTTTTTTTAGTTTTATGAATTTTGATTTGAAATTTTTAGATATTAATATTGACATGTTACCAAATCATAATATGTAAGTTAAAGTTAAAAAAACTAAATTTTGGTCCATAAGACTGATTTTTTCAGTCATTAACATGCATATGTATAAATATGCATAATAAAAACATACATTTTGTAAAACTTATTATTTTCCAGTCATTTAACAAAACACCTTCACACATGTTTGTCTCTGACTAATAAAAAGAGAAAGCTATTGAAAAATAAATACATTTAAATACTAATAAAACTATGTTTGCTGTATTTGTCTCCTATTTGTTTTCCTATTCATACTCAAACGATTTTCTTGTAATAATTATTCTAGCAATTATTCTAGCAACCAATATGGATGCATTTGGCAACTGTAGTATATTTTGTAGGGTTCTACGTGGCCTAATGTAAAATTCATAACCTAAATGTCCAAAGTCTGATCCTAACTAGCGTTTTGTTCTTGGGATGTCCTTGAGATATTTGAAAGTTTTTAGTCTATTGCTGATGAAAGCAAGCAGTAAAGCAAATGAAATACTGTTGACATTGCTTTTAACCCTTGCAGGTTTATCATCCATTTGAATCATGTCATCTAACTTCAGTGCCTTCAGCACTTTGATTTTAAAGCGAGGTCGAATTGTTATCGACGGATTCCTATTTCCATGGGTCAATTTGAATTTCATTGGTGTGCCCGCGAATTTCAACGTGAGAACGGGATCAAATTTCAAGGCCGGATTCTAATTTCAATCTTCGAATTAGAATTTATTTGTGCCGATTCAAACTTCCATGCGCCAATTAGAATACCTATTGGCGAATTAGATTTTTTTTTAGCTGATTCAAACTTCCATGAGTGGATTCGAATTTCCATGGACTGATTCGAATATCTATGGGAGAATTTTGAATTTCCATGTGAGAATTAGAATTCATGAAAGATCTGTAGTTCTGTCTTGATATCAAAATACTCGGGTTCGATTCCATTGGAAGGGAAAATCCAGACTTTCATATGGAACCACCTCTCATGAAAACCGAAATGATGTCAGTTGGATTTGAACCCATGTAGAGATGGTTTTAAACACTGTTCTCTAACTACTCTAGTCCACAAAGGTTTGAAAAACGAATAAAGGAGAAACACAATCAGATATAGTCTATCCTTGTTTTTATTGTTTGAATACAATTATGGTTCGTGAGGTTTAAGTTTAAGCAGTTTTCAACGTTATTTAATCACACCACCGCAGTGGGCTGTATATACCTTTCATTGCTATGAGTCTGCCTTTCAACTACATTGAATGTGTTTCTTACTAAATTAGAAAATGAACGGATTAGGGACATTGATTTTCAATTCAATTAATTATTTGGCAAATCCAGCGTATAAATGCCTTTGGCCAAGACAACATTTACAAGTATGGTTCAGACATAAATATTATATACCAAAGCATGTTAATATATTTATATATATATATAAAATTTGACAAAGATTATAAAACCCCCAAAACATACAAGACACAAGTTTAGTCGATCTAACACATAATGATAAATAATAAAGGTAAATACATTAAATAATTTCATTTCGACATGCGAAGCTCTCTTTTAGATAATGAGCTGCTTAAGTTAGAATACATCGACGTTTCGAAGATAAAATATTTACAAATGTATTAGTGTGTATTGATAATACAGTCACAGACGGATGTCATCGCTGTAGGATAGCGTTCCATTGGTTTGGATCTAGAAAACGGCGTCATTCTAATTGGAAAATTATTGAGAAAATGTAGATAAACAATAACACATGAATTGTCTTTGGTAATAATGTGATTATTTTCTCAAAACAAAATGTTTTGTTTGTTTATTCATTAAAAGATCCATATGTGATCGTTTCACAACTTTTCGGACGCATTATTGACTTACGCCCTTTTCACATTTTTCACATACGTCATCCAAAAATTTCTGAAACCTTTAAACCTTTGTTAGTAGCTTCAATAGTGGCTTTGCGTCCGTAAAACTGCCGGTGCATTACACTTATTTCACAATTTAAAAACCCATTTATTTGTGCAGCATGTTCAACATTCGGACGGAGTGGTCGCGTGGCCGAGAATTGCGTCACGGATGACGTCACAGGTACCCGCACGTGTAACGTGCACTGTGCAGACGGCTACGCCCTCCCGGACAATCTAGCAGACGACGAGTATACATGCGGTCTGTCTACCGGATACACCTGGATGCCAATGTCGAATTTCCCCGATTGCGTCGGTAAGTTTTTAACATTAGATCTTCGTTCGAAATTAAAGACTATTTGTGAGGATAATGACACAGCAGCTTTGTCGTTTTGGCAATCAAAGCAATCACAGTCTCTCGGAACCTCTTGTTTATCGATTTACGGCAGTGGTCTATAGGAATATCTTTTGAATTTTCAGATCGTAATTGTTTCTATGGTCAACGTCACCAAACCACCAGTACCTTCACAAACAAAGATGTTATGTAGTGGCACTTTACTGCTTCTGAACAAATGTTTTTGAGCCGTTGATTGCGTACAATAATATCAAAAGTAGTTCCAACAGAAATTAATCTTTTTTCTTGGACATAGTAACATAATTTCTTAGCATTTCGCGGTGTTCTTAATTGTCGTAAAAATGCAATTTAACACAAATTCATTTTTTTTATTTCACGACAGAGCCAACAAAGCCATTGGGTCACCAGGTTACCATGGAGATCCAGTACACGTCTACAATAAGCCCTGCCGATGAAACATCCGTTAAACAAGCGATAACAGACAATTTAGCAGCGGACCTACTTTGTCAGACGACAGGGGTATGCACGTCGTCCGTTAACATTGTCGACTCTAAACGGAAAAGGAACACGGGGTCGAGACTTATTCTAACGCTGAACGTTGTACCCACGGACATGGGGGCTCTAAATATTCAGAATTACATCGCAACATCTACAGGTATGATATGAATATTCAAAATTACATCTTAAAGACTATATGTTGTACATTAAGTATTCAAAATATCATCGTAATGACTACAGGTTTTGTATGAATATTCAAAATTATATCGCAACGATTACAGGTATTATATGAATATTCAAAATCACATCGTAACGGATTCATGTTTTATATGAATGTTCAAAACTACATGTTCATCGTAACGACTACTTGTTTTATATGAATATTCAAAACTAGATAGCAAAGGCTAACGGTATGATATGACTTTTCAAAACTTACATCGTAAAGACTCCAGGTATTATATGAATATTCAAAATTACATCGTAACGGCTACAGGTTTTATATGAATATTCAAAACTATATCGTTACGGCTACATGTAGTATATGAATATTCAAAATTACATCGTAACGGCTACAGGTTTTATATGTATATTCAAAACTACATCGTAACGACTACAGGTTTTATATGTAGGCCTATATTCAAAACTACATCGTTACGGCTACATGTATTATATGAATATTCAAAATTACATCGTAACGGTTACAGGTTTTATATGGATATTCAAAACTACATAGTAACGACTACAAGTATGATCGGAATATAATTGTAAAATCGCAACGGTTATGGGTATAATGAAAAATTCAAATTAACACCTCAACAGCTACAAGTATAAGTTCAGAATTACAATGCAACGGCTATAAGTATCCAGTGTGATATTTCAATGTGAATTATGAATATATAAATTGTTCTCCAATCCAGCAAGCAGTTCGTTTCAAGAGCTGATCGATGCTATAATTAGTCTGGAGGAAGCCGCCACCTATATCATCACAGCGTTCGCCAGTCTCTTTGACGTCACGGTTAATGGCGCCACATACACAACCAGCCAATCAACGCTCGCGTTTACAGGAAACGTCACGTGTCCCACTGGTCAGGTAGCCACCAATGGCGTATGCGGTAAATTATTATTTTGTTTGTGTGTTATGGCATAGACATCGTGTGCATGAGGGTGTTATTTGTGATATTGTGGCATTTCCTTAAGGTAGGAAACCCATTATTCCGCCATTTTGAATTTTTTCCTTCGTCGGATTACTTCGGTCGTTCTCGCCATACATCGGTCTTGCTCAAAACTATTCGATATTAGCGAATAGATCCGTCCTCGACCGATGTATGCCGAGAACGTCAGAATTAATGCGACTAAGGTAAAAGTTTCAAAATGGCGGATTATTGGTATTCTACCTTAATCAAGACCAGTACGTCCCTTCAAATGTCATGGAACTGGCTTTCAGGTCGTTATTCTATCTCGATTATCCGGAGAGCCAATGAGGGAAGCGTCAAATGATGAACCTTTATTTTCATTCGGTATATTCAGGCCTACGGCTCTTTAAACATTGTACATAAAACATGAAAGTCCAACCGGATTAAAGTTAGTCTAAGGTATATAAATGTAAATTTAATGAGTCATTTTTGTGTGCCTGCGCACCGCATCAATGTAGAAACATACGCAGAGAAATCTTTTATGTATAGCCCCAGGAATTGATTGTGACGTGTAATAACTTCAAAACAGGTTTATTAAACAGTTTAATCAATATCCAGACAGCAAATAGAAAAATGTTCAGAAGTTTTTCGTAGAAGAACAAAATCTGTGCAAACGTGTACCTGTCAGTTTGAGTTCTAGCTTGTGACGTCACGTCACATCAACAACAACAGCAGCGTCTCGAGTTTTAGATTGATTTACCAATAATTGTTATAGCAATAGTATACAGGTTAGAGCAACGCGCAGTGGTCGAACACAATAAATCGGGGAAGCATCACGCCGTTCTTGTTTGTTTTCACAGCCCCCTGTCCAGACGGTACTCACTACACAAATGGTTACTGCAGATTCTGTGAGAAGGGAACGTATTCCACCTCTATAGGTCTGTCATCGTGTACGGCCTGTCCGGCCGGCGAGTCTACCCCAACTATCGGCTCGCACGACGCCTCACAGTGCACAGGTTCGTTTGTTTGTTGGTTGGTTAATTTATATGTTGTTTGTTTATTTATTTGTTTATTTGTTTGATTATTTGTTCATGTGTTGGTTTGTTTGTTTGTTTATTTATTGATTCATCTATTTATTTATCTTTTTATTTGTTTGTATATGTGATTGGTTAATTGTTTGTCTATTCATTTATAAATTTGTTTATTTTGGTTTTTGTTTGTTTATTTATTGATTCTTTATTAGTTTATTTGATTGTTTGTTTAATTGTTTGTTTCTGTTTTAAAATATGCTTGCTCAAACATGAATTATAAGGTTTTTTCTTTAAAATTGTGTTGCAGCTGTAGTATTGTACAACGAATAATTATGTATTCAAATCCATAAACGTTGCAACGGTTTTGAAATCCATTACATTCCGTATGAACAAGCCTAAAAGAGATTGACACATTTTCGATTAATTTTGCTTTCAGTCTCTACTTTTTCATATACCACAATGCAAAAACTGGTTCGTTTCAACATTTTATATTTTACTACTTGCAAACTATCTCATCTATCAACAAGCACTTGTGCACACGTCCGTAACCTCCGGTGGATAATTACAAAATCGTACATGAAAGATTGGGCTGAATTTCATTTTCAGCTGCCCTTAGCAGTATCTAACTCTCATTGAATGAACATCGTAACGAGATAATTATCCATTTCTCTTATATTGTAGTTGAGACAACCACAACATCTACCACTACGGCCTCAACCACGGGAACGCAGAGCGGGAATATACTTATCGCACAACCAGGTAAATATATGGGGAGCGACATGAGAAAACCCACCTTATGGTCAAAATTTTCGATTTTCATTTTTTCAGCGATTATTTTAGTTCGATTTTCGTTTGTTAAAATGATATAAGTCTCATGTAAATGCGTCAAAAAATACGATTCCTATAAGCGTTCAAAGACGTCAGGTAAGTAGAGAAATATAACTCGAGTGACGCGACGTCAGCGTTTTGGCGAACGGCGTAATCTAAATCGACGTTTGGACTTTGGAGTTACCATATCTGAGCTCTTTTTGATATGGAAACACCTTTCTATTTCCTCCTGGAGCCAAAGCTTAGGAAACAAAACTGTCATGTTTAGATTTGATTCGAACTAATAAAAGATCCAATTCAATTGGTTGACATTTACATCAAAGGAAATTTAACACTACAGATCTAGCGGTCAACAAATAGACTATATTCACTTCTGACCTGGACTTACAGTAACATTGCGTCGAACCATCGAAATACACAGGTCTACTTGAAAAAGGTAGCCTTGTTTTCTTTTTCACTAATGGCCAGGGGTCAGGAAAGTGTCGGTTTTGGACGGATTTCGGTTGTGTCGGACTGATTGCAACTGGCGATTTTATGAAAAAATCGGTCCCGATATCACAGAGAGATATGAAATTCTACACACTTAACAGCACATGTTTCTCTGTTATCCAAAAATTAAACCGTGAATTGTAATGTCCGTGTAAAACAATGTCTTAAGCGTGTGTTTAGTTTGTTCGATTATGGAAAATAATCGGCACGCTTGATTGGAAAGTACAAATTACATGTTTGTTTCACGAGAACCGATTATTTTAACAACATTTGGTTCATTTTTAATGGCACATGGTAGATGAAGATGCAAGACATTAAGGCATATTTATTTGTAAAGCATGGTGTTCCGTTCAATGAAAAGATTGCTTCCCTCGCCGATTGAAACGCGTTCTATTAAAATTAAACACTTTTCATCATAAATGTGAGGCTTGAAGATTCAGGTCGTTTTTTGAAGATGGTAAACAACGAACAGATCATCCTGTTTATGTTTGAAATTGATCGGCTTTTTCAACATTAGTTCTTGAAAGTTAACAATTAAGAAATGAAATAAAATATATTCAAGATGTATTTCATGTGATGTCAAAGTTAATGTTCATTTGAACTTATCATCTAAGCACAATGTATGGTTTAGAGTAGAAAGGGCATATGGAATATGTCTTTACCGCGGGGAACGAAGAAGTATCGGAGGGAATGCCATATCAGGGATGGATTGAGATTTGGAGATTTCCTGATCCCTGCTTATGGCCGATGAGTGTTTTCGAATTACACCGTTGAAAACATGTAAAGATAAATGTGCCAACAATCTGTATGTTACATATGCCAGCTGAGCTCTAGTTTCGGAGTCGTTGTGGCGACACCTTACCGTTATGTGAGCTAACACAAAGTCAACTAAACACCTAGTATGACCAGTACTGTTGAAGACAATTTCTTTCATTGGTATACGCTAAAAACACAGAGCTACATGTGCCGATCATTTTAATTAATATTTGATGTGCGTGAATATTTGTTTCATTGCAGAGAAAAAAATATATGTTTTCAGTCAAAATGAGTTGTGAATCCGAGACCTACATGAAATTTGCATGTGGTATAGCATCTTTCTGAGCTAAAAAAAATAGCATATATTACACAACTTGAAATGCATAATCGAATTGATAAAGATGTCAATAGTGGTTGAGTTTGTGTTTGTTCACGAATCAATTTTATCAGGTCAGCAATGCGAATCACAGACCGATAACCGGATGCCACATAACAGTGTGATGTTGGGCACTAAACATATAACATGCAGTCGCGTAACGAATCTTGAGGTCATAGATACGTTATGATATTTGAGGACATTCTCTACCAGTTACCTGGTGCTTTATAGTGATTTTCCGCTTGGTTTCCTTTCTTTCGCGTTTTATTTTCATTTTTTGGCTTTTGATTTGATTCCATATCACTAACAGGCTAAACAGAGTAGATGATTTGTGTCTTTGTATGGGAATGGTTATCGGGATAGCCTTCGGCTCACCGGATAGTATTCATACGCCTTGACCGAAATATTTCCGATTCACGGGACAAACCATCTAGTGTCTATAAATCACTTTGATACAGTAGTTCAGTCATGTCACCGTATTCAGTAAAACTAGCCATGTTTCTTGTATGGCATAACCAGTGGAGGACAATATTTATCCAATGCAACATGCAACTGTTTAGATGTGACAGACTAATAAAGAATGGCGAAATGATTTATAAAAATAGTGTGAGTCAAAATAAGAAGATCTACATAAAAAATATAAAAAATGGAACACATTTTGTCTGTACTTAGATATGTGAAGTACCACGACAGTTATCTGCATGCATTAGGCATACACTGTGATCTCATTCATTCCGTTTGTTTTGTTGCCATCTTTTCCGACGGTCTGACCCTCACCTATCAGGGAACTGACCTACTTTGACTGGTCATCTATGCGGACTCCAACAGTAAGATCTTTATAACGAAAAAAGATTAGAGTGATCCCGTTGGTCGGACATATTATGGAAGGCTCACGTTTTGATTCAAGTCAAAGGTGAAGTGCTCGAATCTTTGTGATGTTTGTTTCACCACAAACAACTTACTCCATTTACACGGAAAGTTGATCTATCTTTCTCCCTTTTTGTCCCGCTTTTGTTAAGCTCCGTGACCGGGATCTGTAAGAGTGTCAGCTCTTTTTCATAAATTTAAAAAGGCTAGAGGATGAGCGACAGAAATTATTATTTGTTTGGCACTTAGTTAACATCCTTGACCACACGATTTGGTGTAAACGTCCCCAGAATAGGGGTCCAGGTCTGTAAGAGTAATGAGTAAATGATTCATCCTATCTGATGGCCGCAATTTATGACCTAGCCCGATCACCAATGCTCTAAATTCACTACAGTTATCAACTACTGGGTGTCTGTCGTCGTTTTCCTTGAAAACATCCTCCAATAAGTTCTGACGTATCGTTGGTGTCCTTTCAAAGTGGTTTGATAAGAATGATTCTAATTCCAAAAATCCAAGGACATAACTGTTAAACCTAGGGGTAACTTTAATCTTAAAACAGCTATATATATAAAGAACATTTATACAATTCAATCATATGATAATTGTTTAAAGGGACAGTGAATTAAGAAATTCAACAACAGATGTAGGCCTAAATAAACCTAATTGTTAGGCATAGGCTAACGACTCGGTAGTCAGCTTTGCTACAATCACGGTTTGTAAAATTGAATCCTCGAAGAATCTCTGCAGGTAATTTGTCATACTTTACATGTAGTCACGCAATCAATAGAAAATGAGTTTTGATTAAACTTGATTCAACTATGAATATAAGAATGTGAAAAGATGTGTCGGTTATTTTATTGATATGTTTACTTTCCTGATCGCGGCTTAGATTTCAATGAAAATGAGTATCATGATAAATGTTATATATAGTAAATGAATGAAGAATGATTTTTAACTCGTTACTGCAGTTCCTTTTTAGACTGGAACATTTTACCGAAAGTTTAAAGATTGAATGTTCAAACAATAGATCGCGTTTGAAAACAGCGGGGAAACTTAAACAACGCCGTAATAAATGACGTCACTTTGACAGCGATTTATCGATTATTGAGCGTTAAACCATAAGGTGGGTTTTCTCACGTCGCACGTCATATACAAAATGATAAAAAAAAGTAAATATAAACAAAATAATAATAAAAAAGGTAAATATAAACAAAATAATAATTAAAAATATAAACAAAATAATAAAAAAAGGTAAATATGAACAAAATAATAATAAAAAAGGTAAGTATAAACAAAATAATAATAAAAAGGTAAATATAAACAAAATAATAAAAAAAGGGTAAATGTAAACAAAATTATTTCAAAAAGGTAAATATATACATGGACGGGTTATATTATATTTTTGGGAAGGTTTTATACAGATTTAATGAAAAAATAATTTTCATAATTCTCATTAGCTGGTTCCAAAGTTGTTAGCCCCCTACTCGTAGAAGAACGGATCATAGCCAGTGTAAATGAAATGCATGTTTTTAGTACATTTTTATTTTACCCGAAAGTACAAATCACGATTTAATGGTATGTTTTGACATTATGATAGTATATATAATATTAAATTTAATCAACAGTTAGTTTTGTTTACGGGAAATATTACCCTCGTGAGCAATGCGTGTGTGTACTGTTCACCAAGATTCACGGTCTATTGCCCTCTATGCATGAATAATTATGACGCGGTATATTCAATACCTGACAGTCTTCCGAACATAGTCGATAAACAATAGACCTTTACGCATTATAAACCAACAGGTAAGCTTAGAAGCATTTATAAACTAATGCACATGGACAAACCACGTGGTCAAACATTACGGAAGGCTCCGAGGATATCTTTAAATACTCAGTATAACGTGTAGTTCATGCTAATCAGGCAGGTCAACAGACGGTGAATGTTGGTGAACAATAACGAACTCGTACTTACGCACTCGTGTGTTATGTGCAAGTGATTCGTTTGCCGAGTTAAAAAAATAGTCAAGGCGATGGGTCAGAACTAGTATTTTGCTATTCATGCACGATCAAAGAAAAATGTAAAAAAGCGTTGTAGAGTTGAGAAACATTAAACATTAAATATGATGAAACAAAATGCGTCTTTGAAAGTTTTCCTCTTTTCTTATGATATACAATAATGACCACCTTTTGTTTATGTTCATGGTTTATTTTTCAAAAATGGCATAAATGCTTTTCAAGCAGTATTTTGTTTGTGGCCCTCGCGCGTAGCACTTATCCCTTTCCCAAACAATAACGACATTTGACGACTTTGTTTCAGACGACTTTGGAAAACCTTGTGGGAAAAGGAGAAATTGCTCGTAACGAGCAATTCTTCCTTTTCCCACAAGGTTTTCTGCTCTTTCTGAAGAATGTTGTTCAATTTCATCACATTTTGAAATGTCGTCTGCAAACTCTTTCAATTTGGGACAGTCGTAAATTTGTTGTTTGGGAAAGGGTTAAAGTACTAAACTTGAAATTACTGGGTAACTCTGCGTGCGTTTATTCAATTGTTTAGTTTTGTGTGGGGTCTAATGCCATCACATCGATTGTTCAGTTATGATACGGCATTACTCGATCTACCACTGCTAGACTAGGTCTCTAAGGTGTCTTGCCAAAGGACACTCCCACGAAACAAGAGGTAGGTTTATTTGGTAAAAAGATATAAAACAACATGGCAACAACATAGAATTATACACTAAATTATTATTACAATATACTACTACATGGGTGAAAGTTGAAGAAGCTCAAAAACCTGAAATCTTAAGTTCATTATCCTGTAAAGGCGTGTTTGACATTTATATAGCATTATCTAGGGACAAAAAGTCTCAAAAACCTGAAATTCAGGAATAATCCTGAACACTTTCGCCCATGCTACTAGGAACCGAAAGGGATCGAACTTGGGACCCCCGAGTTCTAAGATCGCCACTTTAATTACTGGACCACGTATGGCATTATATTCGAATTCAATTTGCGGTACCAGAAGGCTTGCTTTTATCTTGTCTACCGGTCTAACTTGTCGAAAGCCGATCTTTGAACCCGCATTAAGCAATAAATTCTGGGGTTGTTCTCAATCAGTTATGAGGAAAGAATCCCAATTTGAACCTGAGAGTTGCGCTGATGCAATTTTAGATAAAGAATGATAAACCTGCTGTTTTATGGTTGTGTTGTTGTTGTTGGTTCATTATTTGGGTTTATTTCATTCACAGTTAACGGCCCAGTCTATGCTGATGCAATGTTAGATAGGCAATAAGAATGACAAACTTTTTTTTAAATTGTTGTTGTTGTTTTATAATTATTGTTGCAGTTGTTACATTATTTGTGTTTATTTCATTCACAGATCCCGGTCCAGTAAATGTCGCTATTGGCGTTTCTCTCGCAACGCTTGCTATAGTAATGACCGCTGGCATAATCCTTCTAGTGAAACTGAAAGGAAGGTGAGTATCAACATTTTGTTTTAACATCTTCCGTAAAATTAACATTTTCGATTACACTGCAACTTGAGGCATTTAACCGAGCATTTACGCAAATCATAGTAGTAAAGATAGAAATAATAATGATAAAAAATTGTAATTTTTATTATCGTTTTCTCCTCCTTCTTCCAAACATTCTTCCTCCCCTTTCTTCTTCTTCTTACTGTTATCATAGGCATTATCAATTTTATTATTTATATTTTATTATTAATTTACCATTACCAATATCATTATGATTATTATCATTGTTATCATTATAACAGCTATCGTCTTTAATATTATCGTCATGGTAAATAGCATTATAATTATCAGAAATTATCACTATTATTGTGATTATTGTCATTATCACAGTTGTCATCTTTATTATTATCGTCATTGTAAATAGCATTATAATTATCACAAATTATCAATATTATTGTGATTATTGTCATTATAACAGTTGTCGTCTTTATTATTATCGTCATTGTAAACAGCATTATAATTATCACAAATTATCAATATTATTGTGATTATTGTCATTATAACAGTTGTCGTCTTTATTATTATCGTCATTGTAAATAGCATTATAATTATCACAAATTATCAATATTATTGTGATTATTGTCATTATACAGTTGTCATCTTTATTATTATCGTCATTGTAATTAGCATTATAATTATCAGAAATTATCAATATTATTATGATTATTATCATTATAACAGCTATCGTCTTTATTATAATCGTCATTGTAAATAGCATTATAATTATCAGAAATTATCAATATCATTATGATTATTATCATTGTTATTATTATAACAGCTATCGTCTTTATCATTTTCGTCATGGTAAATAGCATTATAATTATCAGAAATGATCAATATTATTATGATTATTATCATTATAACAGCTATCGCCTTTATTATTATCGTCATTGTAAATAGCATTATAATTATCACAAATTATCAATATTATTGTGATTATTGTCATTATAACAGTTGTCATCTTTATTATTATCGTCATTGTAATTAGCATTATAATTATCAGAAATTATCAATATTATTATGATTATTATCATTATAACAGCTATCGTCTTTATTATAATCGTCATTGTAAATAGCATTATAATTATCAGAAATTATCAATATCATTATGATTATTATCATTGTTATTATTATAACAGCTATCGTCTTTATCATTTTCGTCATGGTAAATAGCATTATAATTATCAGAAATGATCAATATTATTATGATTATTATCATTATAACAGCTATCGCCTTTATCATTATCGTCATTGTAAATAGCATTATAATTATCAGAAATTATCAATATTATTATGATTATTATCATTGTTATCATTATAACAGCTATCGTCTTTATCATTATCGTCATGGTCAATAGCATTATAATTATCAGAAATGATCAATAATATTATCATTATAACAGTTGTCGTCTTTATTATTATCGTCATTGTAATTAGCATTATAATTATGAGAAATTATCAATTTTATTATGATTATTATCATTATAACAACTATCATCTTTATTATTATCGTCATTGTAAATAGCATTATAATTATCAGAAATTATCAATATCATTATGATTATTATCATTGTCATCATTATAACAGCTATCGTCTTTATCATTTTCGTCATGGTAAATAGCATTATAATTATCAGAAATGATCAATATTATTATGATTATTATCATTATAACAGCTATCATCTTTATTACTATCGTCATTGTAAATAGCATTATAATTATCAGAAATTATCAATATTATTATGATTATTATCATTGTTATCATTATAACAGCTATCGTCTTTATCATTATCGTCATGGTCAATAGCATTATAATTATCAGAAATGATCAGTATTATTATGATAATTATCATTATAACAGTTATCGTTTTTATCATCATCGTCATTGTAAATAGTATTATAATGATCAGAAATGATCAATATTATTATGATTATTATGATTATAACTGCTATCTTCTTTATTATTATTGTCATTGTAAATAGCATTATAATTATCAGAAATTATCAATATTATTATGATTATTATCACTATAACAGTTGTAGTCTTTATTATTATCGTCATTGTAAATAGCATTATAATTATCAGAAATTATCAATATTATTATGATTATTATCATCATAACAGCTATCGTCTTTATTATTATCGTCATTGTAAATAGCATAATAATTATCAGAAATTATCAAAATTATTATGATTATTATCATCATAACAGTTATTGTCTTTATTATTATTGTCATTGTAAATAGCATTATAATTATCAGAAATTATCAATATTATTATGATTATTATCACTATAACAGTTGTAGTCTTTATTATTATCGTCATTGTAAATAGCATTATAATTATCAGAAATTATCAATATTATTATGATTATTATCATCATAACAGCTATCGTCTTTATTATTATCGTCATTGTAAATAGCATAATAATTATCAGAAATTATCAAAATTATTATGATTATTATCATCATAACAGTTATTGTCTTTATTATTATTGTCATTGTAAATAGCATTATAATTATCAGAAATTATCAATATTATTATGATTATTATCATCATAACAGTTATCGTCTTTATTATAATCGTCATTGTAAATAGCATTATAATGATCAGAAATTATCAATATTATTGTGATTATTATCATTATAACAGTTATCGTTTTTATTATTATCGTCATTGTAAATAGCATTATTATTATCAGAAATTATCAATATTATTATGATTATTATCATTATAACAGATATCGTTTTTATTATTATCATCATTGTAAAAAGCATTATAATTATCACAAATTATCGTTGAAAGTATGAATTCTTTTTATAATTATCTGTTTTTATTATTTCTATTTTCATCATTATTATCTATATTTTCATTATTGTTCTTTATCATTGTACTTAAAATAAAGCCTTTAGTTATCAGGGAGCGCATTATCACCAGTATCATGAGAGTTATCTCCATCATTACCATTATCATTTTTATCTAACCACTATGCAGTAATGTCATTTTATCATTAAAATGATCGTAATTGTTAATATCATCTGTATCATCATCACTATGACTTTATCCTCCTTCAGGAAACGTCGCCGGGTAATCTCCGCAACAGGTATGCACAATCCACAACAGAACGCAGCCAATCCACATGTTGATCAAGTATTCCCCGCTGTGGCAGTGGGTACTTATTCAGGCGTTGAGAAATCTGATCCCCCTACCAGCAGGACTTTGAGAGGGGGGTCATCGGTGGTTTTTAACAATCCGATGTACACAGACCCTGTGAGACCTGCTCAGTCGCCTCCACCGCCTTACCAACAAGACAATGAGTTTGGGCTAGCAGAAGGCAATGAGTTGGGGCTAGCAGAAGACAATGATTTAGTGCTACCCTACAAGAATCCGCATTGATGCGGCGAGGCCTGGTTTTTAACCCATTACCAAACAATAACGACATTTGACCAATGTGTTGCAGACGACTTTGGAAAACATAGTGGGAAAAGAGAAATTGCTCTTAATGAGTAATTTCTCTTTTTTCAACAATGTTTTCTATCCTATCAGATGATTATTTTTCAATTTCATCACATTTTGAAATGGCTTCTGCAATTTCTTTCAACTTGGGACAGTCGATACTATGGCGTTTGGTAAAGGGTTGGAAAGGGGGTATGTTTTTGCTGTTTCCAATTATTGATTCTCTTTGTATATCGCGAGAACAGTTTGACTCTCCAGACTTCCTGTGATGCATTTAATAGTATAAGAACTGTGCCAGATATAGGCATTTCAATGAGGACTTTTATGACATTCTATGACATTTTGGCGTTAAGCGTGTTTGTGGAATTTAACTTTATAGATGTTTTGCCGGTTTTTAATCATTTATTCTTGTTTATTTTGTCAGTTCCTTTTTTAAATTCACTGGTGAATTTCAAAATCAATTCTACATTCAAAGTGCGACAACAGTAAAACCATCGATGCTTCTAGACCATGAATTGGTGTTTTGCATGAAATTGGTGGTGATAAAAATTAAATAAAAATATCCGTGAGCGGGCATTAACATGAAACCTGATACAATCAATTAAAGATACACAAAGATAATAAACATAACAAACTGTTAATGCGACTATATATAATTGCCATGCACTATCTAAACTCTTCACACTATAATATGCCCGCTATACGGTATCTGCCGCAGAAGGCTATTTATTAAGACTCTTATCAATTGATAAATTCTCCTAATGAGCATTTTGTCTGTAAGTCACCATGATTTCTACCTAAAATCGTAATCAAAGTGCTATTTTTGTCGAGAGGTATCTATTGCTTTCAATTTTGACAAATCATGCATTCCATTAGGGTGAAATTGGTTAATACTCATCTTTCTGATATTGTCAGTATATATTATCTATCTAATGTTAAAAATGATGCATGATAATAATATTGTTGATTTAACCCTTATAGTCCTGGAACCGACTTTGTGCTTATACAAACAGGTTAGATCCAGGCCAGCCGCCAAGTAAATTGGCAGTTGGCCTGTGGTCTAACCTGTTTTCTACTCTGGGTATCTTTCCTCATCAAAATAAATCCAATATTTGAAAGTTTTGAAGAGCAGAAAGACACAAAAGTCTACTTTTAGAAATTTTCCCAGCATTCTAAGGGTTAAAGGATGTTGGACTGTATTGTTTCTACATGTTAATATGATCTGATTTTGTACAAATATTTTACATAACTGATGTGTGTGTACAATTATGGTCAATTTGAAAGAAATTAACCGTTACAAAAAATGTTTTTTTTCTATACTATTCTTTGATTTAAATTAACTAGGAAATATAGCTTTTTATACTGTTCTTTGTTATGGTGTTGTAAAACTATGTGAACTGAATTAATAAAAGATATACATATATATAGAACAAAAGTAAAATCCTTTACACACCTTCTGTTTGAAATGACTTAATTTGTATATTTAAAGAAATAAAAAATATTATTTCTTTAAATATACAAATTAAATCATTTTAAACATAGAAGGCGTGCAAAGGATTTTATTTTTGTTCTATTTATTCCTTTGCCGGTCCGGCATTTGTCGGAAACCTTATTTCATTTGTATACACATATGTTTATTTTTTATTTCACATATTTTGCAACACCTTAACAGAGATCATTGTAAAAATGGAATTTCCTAAAATAACTTCAAATATGATATGCACACCTTTAATGACTGTATCATTTCGCTATTGCATTTATTTCTTTTTTCAACACGTCAAACGTTCTGAGAAATTAAAAATTCTTAAGGTTGACCAGGGGGTATTAAAACATACACACATACATGTTATCATTACTAATAATAGGTTGTTTTTGTATTGTTATTGCATATACAATTAAAGTAGCAATTGAAAGCATAATTAATTCAGGAAGTGCTAATTTATCTAAGTACAGTCTAACTTGTGTTAAGAGGCCAGCCTATGGGACAGAGTAAATTGGCTTTTTAAGACAGGTTGGCTTCTTCACACAAATTAATGTACGCTATAAATCTAACAATGGGACTTTCTGTAGTGGTTGTTTAAGGCAGATTGGCTGCTTAAAAGGGTGGTTGCTTAACACAAGTTAGAGTGTATGTGTATGTACAGTATACATGCGGTAGGTCTCAGAAGTGGTTTGGATTACAATTAATGCAGTTAATTCACTGCATACACACCTAATGGCGATATAATTTTACTTTCAATGACTATTCTTCAGTGTGTATCTTATAACAGTAAAGTTGTACAGTTTTACAGAAACTTATTTTTAAGTCCAACATCCCTCACATCTGGTAACCCTTTCCCAAACGCCAAATTGACCGCTGTCCCAAATTGAAAGAGTTTGCAGACGACATTTCAAAATGTGATTAAATTGGAAAAACAATCTTCTGTTAGGGCAGAAAACATTGTTGGAAAAGGAAAAATTGCTCGTTACGAGCAATTTATCCTTCCACCACAACATTTTCTAAAGTCGTCTGCAACAAAGTGGTCAAATGTCGTTATTGTTTGGGAAAGGGTTAAGAAGCAGCTTTAATGTGTTGTATAGAAGTGTTATGTTTAAGTTCTGTAGATGAGGTTTTTGCTTATCATTTCAGCTCAGCACACTTACAAGTTTGCAATTTTTTTTTATAACTATGATACAAATTGTATTTGAAATAAAGTGTTAATTTGCTGTTTCTGAGTTCTATTCAAGGTTTCGACACACAAACACTACTTTAACTAAAGTTTGAGTATGGGGTATTCTTCCATCATCAAAAGACAGACATCGCAACATAAAACTGAAATAACGCTGACGCTATGTAAAACCCCATATAAATCAAATTAAGTACAAAATGTCTATCCATTTTCTGATATTCATCATATGGACAATTCAGAATGTTAGTACAAAATACCATTTTTGTTTATAAAGGGTTTAACACTGTGTTAATAGTATTTCAGTTATTGTACAGCTTTCCTGGGTTTGGCCAGTACTAGGCAGGGCTCTGCAGTGTCTTGCCCAATGACACTCCCATAAAAAATTCCGCTGGTGATCAAAGCCACATCACCTATACCTCAACCACTGGGCAATGCAGAACAAACGAAAAAGTGATGCAGTTTTTTAAAACATTTAATGAACAAAGGAAATGTTGGTCAAATCTTAAAATTGGTTATTTTCTTTGTCCTTTCGGGATAAAGTGAAGTTAGAAATAATCAGCTTATAGTAATCAAAATTATTTATTGCAATGACTAATCTTCCTTTGTATCCGTCACTCATGTTCTTATTTGTCCATCATGTCTTCATGTTTAAAGGGACTTTATCACAGAGTGAGATTTTAATCTTTCAAAAATAAAATGTCTTAGGTGGATGACATGATAACATAGATTCAATAAGCAATTCCCACCTTTATATTGGCCATAACCTATAAGTACAGTTATAGCATATTTGTCTTACAGGAATAGCATGATTGTATATGTAATTAACAATCTCATATGTGCATCCTACAAAACCATTTCTCAAAATAAGTGTTTTAAGTGTTTTAAGGCCCCCCCGACAGCTCACAAAACCATTCAAATGGGTAAGTGTATCATAGAACCAGACTACAAAATTGGTCAACACTCTAATCAGGTAAAGCCAAAGTTCTGTCAAAGAGCAATTCCACAACTAAGATTTATATAAACCCAATTTCGCATCAGAGTGCTGAAAGTCATACAAGTTGTTTCCCACTTTTATTTAAATCAAAACGCAAGATTTCACCATCTTTTATATAAAGAAATTGTACACAGTCATTTTGTTTGTGACCAGAATTGTTGAAATACCCTTTTTAATGTTTGTTACTAACAGAACACAAACGGTCCCTTTAAATGTACCTGCACCAACACTCAAGAAATAAGTTTGTCCAAAAAAAGGGAAACAAACCCCACAAAGTAATCAAGCATTTTTATTTGATTTCCACAATTCTTTCTAACCAAAATCATATTGCAAATTCTATTTTTTGTACATTACAATTGTAGCCTGCCGTTGTTTACAATTTAAACTAGTAAACAAAAATACCATATGGGAAAATGGGTTATGTAAGAATTATCATGACCATGAAGGAAAAGAAATATTTCAAATCATCAACACAGCTACAAAAGGTTTCATAAACACATGACATATTGAGGTTAAAAAAACAAGAAAAGCTATGACTTGCAGAAACCTATCTATAATGCAATAGACAATCACATATTTCCTATTTTGTTGGCATTCGTTCTGAATAGCCACAGTATAGGCTGCATTATAATGATAATAAAGAAGAAAGCCAGGAAAATACACCTCTTCTCTGAAACTCTGTTCAAGTCCTTTCCTCTGGGTAGATCTAAATGATCACAATCATGAAGGCTTTACCAGACATGGTATGAAGCCATGACTTGTCAAAATCCACTGTTTTCCACAAAATGTAAAGACATAAGTACATGGGTGAAAATTGAAGAATTTCAAAACCCCGAAACATCTAGCTCTTTATCCTGAAAAGGCATGTTTGCTAAAGCATTACATAGGGACAGAGAGTCTCCAAATCCTGAAAATCGGGAATAAATCCTGAACATTTTCACCGATGTGAGTATAAGGACGTTCGAACCAACCAGTGGAAATGAACTGTTCACCCGTTAATGTAACGGCGTCATCAATTTTTATGTACACTGTACACATTAACTATGCATCCCTACATCTCATGCTGTTGGCCGAGTCTAGTATTGCCGAAGACCATAATGCCTTCAGAAACGCAAATGAGGCTTATTTTTGGCCATGAATCTGAAAGAAGAAGAAAAATAGTGAAGGGTTTTTGATTTTCATGAAACGCTTGTTAACTCTTTACCAAACGCAAAATCTTTGACCAGCCAAAATCCAGAGTTTGCAGACAGCATTTTAAAATGTGGTGAAATTGGAAAATAATCTTCTGATGGGGCAGAAAACATTGTGGGAAAAGGAGAAATTGCTCGTTAAGAGCAATTCCTCCTTTTCCCACAATGTTTTTTTCACGAGTCGTCTGCAACAAACTGGTCAAATGTCGTTATTGTTTGGTAATGGGTTAAACAATCACATCATACAATTCATGGAGGGCAATGGCTCTGAATCACAACAAAGGGTCAAGGGTTCCAATCTAGTGAGAAGCTGAGTCCACTTTGCCACATACATTGATCCAGATTTCGCAACAGAAAAGAGCTATGCATCCAAAAATCAGAATGTGAATGATTGTAGAAAGGTTGTATGAACTTGTCAGGCAATAATGACCAGGGTATTACCCAGCATGTTTTTCAGATGCTTGATGGCAGAGAGGGGTGGTGTAACATAGGAGGGGTATCCCTTCCCAATATCGATTTCTTTTTTGGTATACAGGGTTGTCACTAATTTTTAAAGTAAGAGGCCAACCTTTGATTTGAGGAGGCCAATGAAGCAAACACCAAACAAAAGTAGGTGTTACTAATGACCACCTATCATAGTTTTTGTAATTTGAGCCGACCAAAAAGTGACTTGAAGAGGTCTAATTGGCCGGCAGCCGGCTCTTAATGACAACCCTGAGTATGCATCCCAAAATGGGGACTTTTTACGTGTATTTCGAATTCAAAGGAAAAAAAAAAACAGGTTTTTTTAAAACCTATTTCAATGGATCAAACAATGTCAGAAGCAAGAACAATGACTGCACGACAAATTAAAAGAGCTGTGGACATCACAGTGGGATGATTTAAAGGCTCTTGAAAGGAGATTAATGCTATATCAAACTATATTTTTCGTAAAATTAAAAAAGTTATTACCAAAAAAAAACCCTATCAGCACAACTTAAACGTAAAAGCCAACAAGAAATAAGCCAGATCAGCCAGTTTAATAATGCAGATTGCCTGATTCTTCACCAATAATCTGGTCACGAACACATTTTTGAACAACCTATTAGAAATAGTAATTTCAAATATGTCATCAAACAGATTGTTGATAAACATGATTGAATTGAAGACAACTATTTTTCAAGCACAAAATAACTTCTGTTTAAGGAGCTTACTAAATAGGGTCCCAAAGCAATCATTAATTAATTTTCAAGACTTTAATGAACGTAATAAAAGAACTACATATATTTTTTCAGTAATATATATGTTCTCATCTCCTTTCATGTGCCTTTAAGGTACCAGGGGTGTGCTTATTTTGAAATCCAGCTACTGGGTACCGTTTTACTAAACAGTTTACGCTTAAGATTTGCGTAAGTCTAAAACAACAATTCCTCTTATTTCAATATTGGACGAAGCAATATTGCAAAGTGACACATCATTGGAACCGTCTCTCCGAGACGCTTCCAATGAAGTGCCACATTGCAATATTGTCCTTCCATTGAAGATACTATCAATATTTATTATTTTTGACTTACGCAAACATTTTTCGTAAGTTGTTTAGTAATACGGTAGCCTGGGCCCCACAGCACTTCACATACCTGTCGAAGACCCCGATTACTGTAAACAATTCAGTTTAAACTAAAAATAGATGAGAAGTGACTTACTTGTCTAGCACTTCCCAAACAACTTGCAATGCGGCCCTGTCCAGATGTCTCTTGGCTCTATCTAAGTTGACCAGAGTAACATTCCACTTTCTGATATTGGCATCCAATGGAATCTCCACCCACTTGATGTGAAAAGCTTTAACTGAAAGGAAAAAAAAACCATTAAATTAATTGATATCCAAATCCACTTGAACTTGGAACTTGGAACAACCTTTACAGATTTTTATAACCTTTATGTATTGCTTTGATTAGCGCTTAACAAAGAAGTTGATCAACATTTTCACAAGCTCCATTTATTTGGAAGCTTTCATCTATTGAAAGTAGGTCAACTTGTAATGTGCACCACATGTGAACTGCATCTCATTGAGGAATATGAGGATCCCTAGGAAACGAAAAAGAATTGACTGATAGATAAAACGTTTCAAAATGATAATTCGTAATGATTTAACCAGTGGAACTCTGACAAACAAACGCACATGTGCTTGTGAATATTGCTTAGAATAGCCCTCATTGTGAAAACATCTCCCACAAACATTTGGAGCGATCTTTGTCAACTGGTCAATATAAGAAGAGTAGCCATTCCCTTCTATTGGAGACAGATATAAAGTAATAATGACAGCTTTGTAAAGGTGCTTCTTCACAGACGAGAAAATCAGAAAGTCAAAATAAAATGTTGGCCAAACAATACAGTTCCTGTGTTATTGTTATATATGCAATTAAAAGAATCTTTTGAAAGTAAGTCAATTAATGAAGCCTCAATTTATGTACAGTTTATATGCGGTAGATCTCAAAAGCCATGTCACACTTTTGAATTAAAATACATGTCTTAATCACCGTAGTCTTACTTTAAAGAATAAAAAACAAACACAGTGCTTCTTCCTAATGCCGAGTTGCGTTCTCAAAGGAACGTATTGAGCTCAATTGTGCTTCACCATGTCTTGATTACACAGCTCTCATGTTGAATGTTAGTTACTATCAATCGCAAAATTTAAAGAAATTATATGATCCTCACAAAATGAATATTACTCACTCTTTGAGAATATTTCTGTTGGATTTCCATTCCAAGGCCAGCCTTTAAACTGCCACGCTGGTCCCTGTACAAACACGGCGACCACTCTGTCCCTGTGAAATTTATTGACATCATTTGTTACATTTCTGATAGTAATATACTCCATCATCCCTTGGAATCGGTATGCAAATGTTGGGTTTAACGCTTTGTCAACAATTTAATTATTCAGCTATGTTACAGCTTTCCTGGATTTACCAGTGCTAGGCTAGAGCTCTGCAGTGTCTTATCAGGACTCGTTAGGCTTGAACTTAGGACCCCAAGTTCTAAGACGGCAACTTTTACCACTGAGCTATAAAGGACCTTATTTTTAACTTTAAGTAAGATCCAATTATCACATTTACAAATAAACAACAGTTTAATTCACTGAAAATCTTTCAATGCACTCTTGCGATGTAACACATTTAAAATACTCATGTCACCTGTGAACCTTTGTATGCAGACAGGAAAGGTAGCATCTTCTCTGCAGTTTCCGTGTCTTTTTGACATACCAAACAACTATGCAACAATTGAAAAAAAGGTTATATTGACAAACACATTTTAGTAATAACCATGCATTTAGCAAATCCATCTACAGTAAGTTACAAAATTTACAGAACATGTCAGAGATTTCCTGTTTTTTATCTTTGAGATAAATGAAGTCATATTCATATCCCATGCAGAGATTTGAACCCGTGCCGAGAGGGACCATGTGATTCCGAGTTCTGCTCTCTAACCACTAGAACATGGAGGCCCCTCTCTTCATATAATAACCCTTACACAACCCATGTCTTGACAACCCAAGAATTCATAACAAGACTGCAGTAAGTCCTTCACAAATGAGTAACAATTATAAGTCTTGCACAAAGAACGCTCAAACTATTGTTTTACCACATTGACCATAAAAGTGACTTCACGCTAATGCAAAGAGATTAAATCCAGGCCAGCCGCCAATTTAATTGACGACCGGCCTGTGATCTAACCTTTTTGATATTCTGAGAATGGTTCCTCGTCAAAATAAAGCAGATATTTAAGGTTTTGGAAAGCAGACGACCAAAAAGAAAATCTATTTTTAGAAAATTACCCAGTATTCTATGGGTTAAAACCAACCAAACCTACATACCAGTCATCATGTGTGAGTTTTAAAGCATTGTCTATAATTCTGTATGGTACGGTGCTCGCATCTTGTTTCCGCCGCTGTATCAATACTTCATTGTCTCGTTTCACCTGAGATTTCTTCTCCTCTGTACTAACAAACCTATATAGGAAGGTAACAAAATGTTCTGAATTTATTTATTTACTATCAAGAAGAATGAGCACATAGAAATGTTGATTTCCGAATTGCTAATTCTATCTTTCTAGAAAAAACCCTACCAAAGGCTGATCCTTTCAATTTTCAGGATGTTCAATATGTTGTGATATGCCCTCCATGGATTCTAAAGTTCAAAATGTTGTGACATCCACAACTTTGATCCAAAAAGATCATGTTGTGTAAAATGCATCCAAATGTTCAAAATGCTTAAAATGAAGTGGTCTACAACAGTTATTCAGAGATTAGTTCATAGGAACATCATAGCTATACAAATACATTGGTTTTAAGCGTACTCAATAGAAATGTGCCTTTTGTAGACAGTGTTTACTTCACTTTAAGTGACAAACCATATGCAAAAAAAAACACACGAGATGATAAAACCTAGAACAACCATTCTTTCCCAATCAATAACGACATTTGACCCCTTTGTTGCAGACAACTTTAGAAATCATTGTGGGAAAAGGAGAAATTGCTCGTAATGAGCAATATTTCCTTTTCCCACAAGGTTTTCTGCTCTTTCTGAAGAATATTGTTCAATTTCATCACATTTTGAAATGTCGTCTGCAAACTCTTTCAATTTGGGACAGTCGAAAATTTGTTGTTTGGGAAAGGGTTAAGAACTTACTTGAGATCTTGGAGAATATCCTTAGCATTAAACATGGTGATTAAGGAAGTGGTTGCGGCAGGTATGATGATGATGGGGGTACGTGAACCTGAAATAAAAATAAAATAATTCATTATCTTGACAATGAGATTTTAATGGTAACCCACAACATATGATTAAGAAAAATGTTTATATAAACATGTAAAACAACACAAAGAAAAACATGACTCAAGGGTTCAATGCAAGACTATAGTAAGTGCTTCATGTTTATGAAGCACTTACTACATCCTCGCAATGAACCCTTGATGCGTGTGTAGTGGATTTTAATCTTCTGTAATTCTCCTGTAACACTATCTCCATCTTGTTTTTTTTGTTGTTGTTTTTTTGTCTCAACTGTGTTTCAGTTATTATATTGCTTTCCTGTAATTCACCAGTTCTAGGCAGGGCTCTGCAGTGTCTTTCAAAAGATTACTATCCTCTTTTCAAAACTCTGTTATTATGATTTCTATATGTACTCATATGGTTAAGAGATTTTCCTACTTTTCAAAATGCATGAATAAAAGTCCAGGGGCCCGTTTTACTAAATTACTTACGGAAAATATTTGCGTAAGTCAAAACTAATAAACATTGATAGAAACTTCAATGAAAGGACAATATTGCAATGTGACACGTCATTGGAAGCGTCTCGGAGAGACGCTTTCAATGATGTGTTACTTTGCAATATTGCTTTGCCAAATATTGAAATAAAAGGACTTGTTGTTTTAGACTTACGCAAATCTTAAGCGTAAACTGTTTAGTAAAACGGTACCCAGGGCTTCAGATTCCTTTTTCATAAAAGGTGGACCAAATTGACTATGGTGCATAAAATGGTGGGTAGCCAGTCTTTCCCAAAAGTGCCTGTCCGCTGGTCCTGACTGACAAATTTCATTTCGGATCCCAGTAAAATGGCTTTCTGATGGTCCATGAATCTGGCTATTGTTTGGTAGTACTAAAATATGAAAACCATTACAAGACTTTAAAATACCACCAAAAGACAATGTTTCTGTAAGTTTGTATGATATTTCATTCAACAGTAACAGCTGTTACAGCTTGGAACATCCGAGTTAGTTTCTGTCATTAATTTTGAGTATTTTTTGTCTTTGTTGTTTAAATAAGTTTAAGTGGTCTCCCTTTCAAAGAGCGTTGTTATCATCGACTTGATTGGCTAATCCGCTATATCGGTAATAATTTAGCCCATCAATTATTTCCTAACAAACAGCCGACAGGCAGTTTTTATCATATTCTGGAAAGACTGGTAATTTTCAGAATGATGGGCCAAAACCTAAACTATAAGTATTATTCTTTACCAAAAACAACCAAACTGGTGTTTGATGTTCTGAGATGTATTTGAGAGAAAGTCAAATATTCATCTATATGACTAAATTTAGCATAATGATTGACTTTATTAAGATGAACAATTTTCTGAAGTAAGCTTTTGCATTTTATAACTGCATTTACAAAAAAAAGTATTGTATAGGTGAAAGTTGAAGGATTTCCAAAACCTTAAATCTCTGGTTCTTTATTCTGAAAAGACATGTTTGCTCTATCATCATATTGGGACAAAAGACTCCTAAACCCAAAAATCAGGAAAATTCCTTAACACTTTCCCCCATGTTATTGTATCAGACTGTGTAAGACTGAAAACCTCTAGTTCTTTATTCTGGAAAGGCATGTTTGTCATATCATACCCTATCATTATATAGGGACAAAAGTCTCCTAAACCCAAAAAATCAGGAATAAGCCTGAACACTTTAACCCATGCTATTGTATCAGACTTTGTGAGACTGACATGGAGGACAATGGTCTAGAGGTAAAGCATCAGCTTCTGGACACGAGGGTCATGGGTTTGAATCATGTGCGAAGCATGATCTGTGTTGCGATCTTTCATTAATCTACATTCGGCGCAATACTGGTAATGTATTCCGGAACCAGAGTCAAGAGTGATTAATTTAAGTTGTAAGAATTTTTGTTTCACAATCAATGTAAAATATAAATAGGTTTAAACAACTGCACCCAATTTTATAAACGTTGGTTAACTTAACCCATGGTTAACTGCTAACCCTGGGTTAATTCTTAACAATTTTGGTTAGCTAACCAATCTGGTTAACCCATTTGTATAACAGTATTTAACCAAGTGGTTAGCTAACCAAACTGGTTAGAGTTAACCACAAGTTATTTTAACCAATCTATCCCATAATGCAACAAAATAACTCAGTTCCTGTTGAGAATCTTTCACCGCTTCACTTTTTATAAGTAGTTTATTTTATTTAATAGGAAGTTACCCACCAAAATGAAATCATAAATAATTATGAAACAAAGAGAAGTTGCACTATGTAAGACATTTAGCTTGCGGGGAGCCTATATTCCAAGTAAATTGAGATCGCGAATGTCGGCCTATGTTGACATGCAAGAATGGTGACGAAACTATCCATGGACGCAATAGGAACAAAATTAAGAAGTCTGAGATTATGACATAAAGAGTTTTAGAATTAACTCATGCAAAACTAAAATATATGTAAAGATGCATGGAGGAACTCTTGAATTCCCCTGTCATTTGAAACCAAACCAGAGTTGTCGTCATCTCCTTTCGATTTTCTAGACTTAACTCTTCCAAATCGCCGATCTCAATCTAGGCATAAGGATTTGCTATCTTAAAGATAGTTTTAACATTAAACCCTGGGCAAATCGTTGTACAATGTTAGATACAAAACAAAGCAATATGTTTTCTAAGATATTCAAGGGAATAACTATTATACAAAACAGATAAAAGGCGATCTATCCCTTCTTCGACAAAGTTTATTTGGAACCATTGATAAAAATACAATTGTTTACATCGTACCAAGGCAACGTCCAATCTCATCACACTTTAAATGTACATGTGTATTTGAGGTACCATGCGGGGAATATTGATTATTTGTAACGATCTTGAAGGAATCTTATCTCTTTTCGTCTAGATGTTGGAACAATGGTCCAATGATTTTGTTGTTCACAGGCAACATATGCCGTGATTTTACAGGCAAACACATTTAAATAGTGTATAAGAGCGAGCACACTTGTAAACATGTATACGTTTGATTAGAGTGTTAGAATTAAAGCATATTTAGTACATGGACTCCTTAGTACATCTTTCTGTTTCTCCCAAAACAAAATATATATCATTAGCTAGATATTGTGGGTTACGCAACACATGATTGCGTTAAATTATATTGTTGGAAGAAATGCATATAGCATGATAAATTTTCCCAAGTCAAATTGGATCTCAAATAATTTAGATAACCACAGTCTCTCATTGTTTGTGTCAGCTTTCGTTAAAATTGTGTGTATCATTGTAAAATTGGTTCATTAAAAGCTATTACCCATGTGCTTTATTAATTGGTTAAGTTAACCAAAAAGTTAACCGACCTCAGGACCAGGGTTAAATTTAACCAGAAATTTGACGTTGGTTAACTTTGACCAATGTTTATACAATAGGTAACCAAACACTTAGCCAGAAATTCACAGTTAACCGGGATTTAACCATTTGGTTAAGATTAACCGACGTTTATACAATTGGGTGCTGGGGTGTGGCCTTACCTTTTTTCTGGTTTGGTGGTGGTCTGGCCTGGGACACAGGTCGGGAAAGAGGCATAACCGGTTGTGCTGGGGCAGGGGCCACGGTTTTACGGGCGGTGGCTCCTTCTGTCACAGACTTCAAGGTCATCCCGTGGTAGGTTCCCATCGTCTCAATTTTGAAGCCCTCAGTGGCTGCAATACAAGACATGTGGTTAGTGTTACGTGTTCACGTATGAGAAAACTTGAATATACAATTAAAATGTCGCTAAAACAATACATTATTTGTATTGTTGTATGATACATAATTAACATCAGTCTTTATTAACTTACACATAAGGAACAACACTATAAAGAATGCCAGCATTACAAAACGTGTTTCCGTATCCAGCTTTTGAGCTAAAATAAAGTTTAAATGATGTATACCTTCATTCTTCTTGAAACTTTCTTGTTCGTATCTGTTGTATCCAGCGACAGGCGGAACTTTGGCTTGTGGCTGAAACACATGGTAATAGGATTAATGTCAAAAGTCCCTTAGGGAACGAATATAAAACTAAATAATTCCAGCTCAATCTATTCAAATTTTCAGCCTGATAAGGCCATCATCAGGAGAATCTTTATTTCCAACTACATTTTTGCTTATAGGCTTAAACGGTATACATAAAGTATTTATGAACGCCATTGTTTATATTCACTTCGAAAGATGACGTCATCGTAAACAATGACGATAAACCTCTTTCTATTTACCGCGTAACGTCAAGCACTGTCATACGACGTCACAAACACTGTCATATGTCACGCGTTAATCAGACTTCGTCTAAAACCACTATCCCATTACCTAAAAGATATACATATCATAATAAATTCATACCAAAAACATTGCACCTGTTTTAAAAAATAGGCAACATCCCAACTTATTTAAGTGTCCGTGAGTAAACATTACACAATATCAAAGATGTTGTTTGGCTTCTAGTATCTTTCATGTTACAACCAAACGGTGCAAAGGTTTTAAGTCTTTTAATCCATGCCGACTCCCGTATCCGTCTTTCTGTCCTACCAGCATCATACAATCTTTGCAAAATAACAAACTGCATGTCTGATGCTGTGTTAGTGGCCATTGAAAAATGTTCATTAATGGGCTTTTCCTTATCAAGTCTAACATCACGTAGCTGTTCTTTCATCCTTTCTTGCAATTGTCTCTCAGTCTCTCCAACATAAACTATTCTACTACAAGGTGTGCAACGTATAGCATATATAACATTCCTCTATGTACATGTAGTAAACTTATTAACTGAATATGACGTCTGCCTGAATGTGTCATTTACATTATTTCCAGAGATTATTTGGGCACATGGGACAATTGTCCGCACATTCGGAAACCGTCCTTCTCACCAGGGCATTCATCTTTCCATGTACCAGCACATCGCACAAATTTCTTTCTCTCCGATACGCAATCATAGGAGGCTGTTTAAACACATTTTTCATGCGATCGGACTTGTGGAGGATACCCATGTGTTTGTAAACTATCTTGTGTAAGTCCGGGAGGAGGTTCGTGTAAGTAGTCACAAGCGGAACACTTTCCTTACTAGTCTTCTGATTTCTGTTTGTAGCATTGATGACATCCTCACGCTTCAACTGGTCAACTCTACACAACTGGCGTTCAATCAATCGTCCACTGTATCCACGTTTTCGCAACTGTCTCTTCAGTTTAGCACTTAATACACATGGTAATAGATATGCATGATTGTTTTTTTTATCTTGTTTCAACATTTTTTCGGTTAAATTGCAAAGCTCTTCATAAATGAAGGAAGACGCTCACTACAGAGTAGACTGCAATCCTTTAGTCAGTTAGGAAATTAACTCTTGCATGAATTGAAATGAAGCGCAGACAACTTGATGTAACCTTTAGTTCTCTAATCATCAGACAACAGGGGCCCGTTTTACTAAACAACTTACGGAAAATGTTTGCGTAAGTCATAATTGATTAACATGGATAATATCTTCAATGAAAGTACAATGTTGCAATGTGGCACTTCATTGGAAGTGTCTCGGAGAGACGATTCCAATGATGTGTCACCTTGTAATATTGCTTCGTCCAATATTGAAATAAAAGGACTTGTTGTTTTAGACTTACGCAAATCTTAAGCGTAAACTGTTTAGTAAAACGAGTCCCAGAGCCCTACATGAAACAATATACTTTGCTGCAATCCTTTCTCTTGAACATTGGACCACTCAAGTCCTACTCAGTGCTTTTAAGGTTATACCTGATTCACTTATCTTTATTTTGGATGAGGTTAAAACAATGGCAAAATCACTTAATACTCGCCCGCAGTATTGGCCAGCTTGTACAAAAGCCTTAACGTTAAAGATAATTTTTAACGATATTAGATATAAAACTATTCTTGGGACAAGTTATCTTGGGACAAGTTAAGAAAAAGATTTTGCATTTTCAGAGCAGTAAATCAAAATTAAATTTCCCCACCCTGATATTTCAGCTCTGCAGCACCTTGCCAAAGGAATCTCATGAAAAATCCACTGCCTCTTTACATTCCCTCTGCCTAAACAAATAGGCCAAGCCAGACCTATTTCATTGATTAATTCAAACTTATCAACTTAACCCTTGGAATGCTGGGTAATTTTCTAAAAATAGATTTTTGTGTTATCTGCTTTTTAAAAGCTTAAATATATGTTTAATTTTGATGAGGAAACATACTCAGAGTAGCAAACAGGTTAGATCACAGGCCAGTCGCCAATTTACTTGGCGGCTGGTCTGGATCTAACCTGTTTGCATAAGCATGAAGTTGGTCCCAGCACTGTAAAGGTTCAAGTAACTGACTAATAACAGAGGATGTTTATGGTACGCTCGCTCCCATCAAGAATACATCTTGAACTGCCCTCTCTATTAACAGGAGTGGCTTGATTGGAATTAAAGGTGCTTCTTCACAAAACAGAACATTTGAAAGTCAAAAAATAAAATACCTTTAAAACAATGCAGTTTTTGTATTGTTGTGTGATATATAATAAAAAGTAGATATCTAAATCACAACTGATTCAGGAAGTGTCAGTTCATCTAAGTATGTACAGTTTATATGTGGTAGATCTCAAAAGCGATGTCACGCTATTGGCTATATATACATGGATATCGACTAGAAAAACACTTTAAATATATAACAATAATCTAGTTTTGCTTCCCATGGTTATTCTTCAGTGAGTATCTTATAACTGTACAGCTGTTGTGCAGTTTTACGGATATAAATTTTTTAACGTTTAAAATTCCTCACATCTGTGAAGACTCTGCTTTAATGTGTTGTATATGGGACCATTTGGTCTCATGAGTGTAATGGATCATTTAACCATACAGCAGTTCTACAGTTTTAAAGAAATAAATTCTTCAACTTCCAAATTTCGTCAAATCTGTGAATAAGCACCTTGTACATTGTGCCAACAGTTTTCCAGTTACGATAAAACACTACTGGGGTTCACCAGTACTAGGCAAGGGCTCCTTGTGTCTAGCCAAAGATCTCTCTCACAAAACTAACAGTGTATCAGCAGAATTTGAACCAGGGACTCCACAAGTCTGCCAAATTAACCACTGTATAGCCCAGGACCTAATTCAATAATTATTAATTAAGTGTAATTAACTTACAACAGAGGGAGTGTGTGGTACACCCCCACCGCCACCGTGTGTTCCCCTTGAGCTACCCTCTTCTCTAGCCTTGATTGACTGGAGCAGACTAAAAATGTTCTTGGCAAATTGCTGAAGAAAAAAAACACCGTAGTTTACAAATATGATGGTTATAATGACTTAAAGTGAAATTGTGTTCAATAAAACAATTACAACACACATACGCAAACTATAATGTAACTTTTGGGCGACACCACTTTCAAATAATCCCAAATGGGAAACTTTGGTGTAGTGGTAGACCTTTGGCCTCTTGAACGGAGGGTTTTTAGTTTGATTCCCAATAGGCGAGGTGAAAATTGGCGAGACTAACAAACAAATAGGGGCAAGTAATGGTTTACTATCCATCGAGAGTGATGTCACAGTTGATGTAAAATAAATTAGTTAAAATTACATAATCCCAGCAACATATGAAGAAGGTTAGAAACTTATTGAGCATCAAATGCTCCTATTCATAGATATTTTTACTTTATCATAAATATGACACATCTATTAATGAAAATAAACACAGAAAAAGAGGAAACAAAATTATAGAAATACTGACATGTGAGTGGACCTATCAAATGATCCAGTGACGAAGTGACAGATAACAAAAAAGTTATACAGCACCCTGTTATCTGTCCAAAGATTGCACAGGATGATACACACTCCATGGGTGAAAGTTTAAGAATTTCAAAAACCTGAAATCTGTAGTTCATAATCCTGAAAAGGCATGTTTGCTATAGCATTATATAGGGAAAAAAGTCTCAAAAACCTGAAATTCAGGAATAATCCTGAACACTTTCACCCATGCGTGACACTCTTTGAAAGCCACTCTGAAGATAATGACCAAAGAAAAATGATCCAAAAGACCAAATGGATTAATGGAAGAAAATTAGAGCTCTTCTGTCGATCCACATTTATTTTTGTTCAATTTTGTATTTGATGAAATATTCATTATGCAATGAAATATAGTAAGTTAGTTAATTTTACTAAACTGTGACCCCTGATTCCTTCAACAACCCCTACCCAAACAGACACACCTCCTTAACCCTTATAGTGCTGGAACCAACTTCATGCTTATGCAAATAGGTTAGATCCAGGCCAGCCACCAAGTAAATTGGCGGCTGGCCTGTGAACTAGCCCCTTTGCTACTCTTAATATCCTTCATCAAAATTAAGCAGATATTCAAGGTTTTGGAAAGCAGACGGCACAATAGTCCATTCTTAGAAAATCACCCTGCATTCTAAGGGTAAATGTCCTAAAGGGCTTAGTAGAAATTGGTAGACCAATTGGCATCATGTTCTGTCTATATAGTGTGTGGAATATTGTAAACATTAGGCAAATTTGTAATCGAAAATGTAAGACCTTTCCATGGCTCTGTAAAATAGTGGTCCGTGTTCGCCAGAGTCGCTCGCGGCTGACGATGTCTCTTGTGACGTCAACCTCCGCATCCACAAAACTTCGCTGCTCAAGGGCACCTGGCTGTATATCGTCATCACCCTTGATCTTTGTTCGCTTGATGGCGAGACGTTTTGCTTTCATGGCCGCAATCTTCTCCAGGGAAATCGCCTCATGCAAAGAGGAGGACCTGGTAAATATTATTAGCAGATAGTTTTATGCCATTCCCATAGAGAATAGATGGTTGGTGTCTTGAATCAGAAATATTTTTGGGCAAAACGTAGGAACATTTTCTGGTGAGCTGAAGGTGAGATTGGATAATAATTCGAAGCCGAGTCCCTTTAATGTCATCATAACAACCCTCTATTGAGTTATCCCTTATTACCAATTGACAGGATAAGTGGCTATTTCTCATGGTTGCTCCTTTTATTGCTTCTCTAAACCCTATATTGTTGACACACATTCGAGGTGAATATCATTCCAAAGGGTACCAACAATAGAGTTTGACCATTGATTTCTGAATTACTGTGTGTAGCAACTACGGGGCCTCCATGGCCTAGTGGTTAAAGTACAAAACTTGAAATCACATGGCCCTTTTCTGTGAGGGTTCAAATCCCTGTGAGTGATATGCATTTTCGTGAGAGGTAGTCTCTCGATTGACTCACAGAATGCCAATGTTTTTTCCTCGACTTGACCAGCCTTTATGGGCAGTTGAGTTTGGCGATCTTCCTCTATCAAAAAGTGTAGAGCATCGCAACATAACTGAAATGATGTTGATGTGATGTAAAAAACAAAAAAAATAAATAAATGAATAAATAAATAAATGAATAAATAAATGAATAAATAAATAAATGAATAAATAAATGAATAGTATGTAACGACTACTTTACTTGATAAAAAACTTACGCATGAGCTGCAGGCAACACCGATCTCTCCCTAGGAGCATCGATTTTATTCATCCAGTTTTTCTTTGCCTGTTGAACTTGCTCCTCCTGAAAGATTCAAGACATTTTTTATTCTTATAAGGTAAAGGATTTGTTTAATATAGTGTCGTCCCTAGTGAAAGGACCAGCCAGTTTGGCTTATGAGACACTTTTCACTGTTTATACCAAGTAACTGTCACCTTTTATCGCTATGCCATACACCAAGTGGATATAAGTCTGCAATAATTAATTAAACTAGCACGCAGCTCACGAACCGGCATTTTCAGAACAAGTCCAACAATTTCCGCCAAATTATCAAACGCCCCAAATTGACAGAGTTTGCAGACGACAATTCAAAATGTGATGAAATTGGAAAATAACCTTCTGGTAGGACAGAAAACATGGGAAAAGGAGAAATTACTCATTAAGAGTAATTTCTCCTGTACTCACAATGTTTTCAAGAGTTGTCAACAACAAACTTGTCAAATGTCTTTATTGTTTGGAAATCGGTTAAAGGCTTACCTCAAGTCTTGGCTTTTTCTTTTCAAATTCATTCACTGTATCTTCTGCTGTTCTCTTAACTGCCAAACAAACCAGATGTCATTTATCTTTATTCAATATTCATACGTCCTATGTGTTTCAACAATGAACAGAGGTTTAATTCAAACTTAAACAAATTTTGATTTAAACTTTTAATCAAAATCAGTTTTAAGGTAAACGTAACTTTTTTCAAGCAAAGTATCAAACAAGTTCTTAAAACTTAGACTTATCATTTTTAAGTCTGCTTCCTGTTCTATCCTTTAATAAATGCCAAATTTTGCAAAAATCTTAAAATTAGGCGTTTGGTAAACCATAAAAATTAGGCGTCATCAAAAGGCCTGTTTCATTATATAAATTATATGCACTTAGCTAAGACTGATTAAAATCTCACTCACAATGGTTCCTATGTGCGTTTCAACTGTAAATCATACAAGGAATAAACTGTCCTTAGTCAGAAGCTTAATCAAAACACTCGAAACTATCTTGTATTTATGGAAAGACCGGCATACAGTTAACTTTATCGAAATGTACCAAAATGTGGTAATATATATCCTTGTTGTCTTTGTGGCATTAAACCTTTATCAAAAAATATTATTAAATACGCAGGGCTTTTTTGCATTATATAACAGGGGCCCATAAAAGGCACCTTCCTTTTTGGAAATTTCTAGTTTCTTTAAAACCATGCAGTTTTCAAAACATTCAAAGTCATAACAGCTTTTTGACTTCCCATTTCAACATTTTCATCGATAGAATTTTCCAAATTCAACAGGCTTGTGTCTCTTCCCAATTCAAGGAAAAACGCCCTGAGGGGTTGTTTTTACAGGTAATAATTATAAGGGTATAAACAATGTACCTTGTGTGGGTCTCTGCAGGGATCATAATAAGGGTATAAACAAAGTACCTTGTGTGGGTCTCTGCAGGGAAATCTCAAGGGGAGCACTCTTATCAATACTGCTGGACGCGCTCGTCTCCCCATTCAAGAAGGCCAGCAGGTCTTTCCTATCCGGACGACGCACCACCGGCACATTAGATGCCTAGAAGTAAAATTTGGTGTGTAGGTTTTTTTAGGTAGCTTCATAACTCTCTAAACTGTTTCATTTTCAATTTCGTTGCGTGTCACCAGTCATTTATCAAGGGGCAAGAAACTAGGTTAAACTTTCCATAAAAGCTTGGTCAAGCTTGGGCTATATAGCAAAGGTTTCATTAAGAGCAGTTGCCAGGGCTCATAAGAATCCTGAAGAATCAAAGTGTCATTAGCGTTTTTTGCCTTCTTTGTTTGGGTTTGGTAGAGGGACCCTTTCCCAATCAAATCTAGGTAACATATTTCCCAATTTCAAAATGTTCATCCCAAATTAGTTGAAATCCCCTCAATTAATTTGTAACAGAACCCTTGAAATCAACTGCAGACTCTTTACTCAAAGCATGTATTGACAAAGTCACTGTACTCTTTCTGCAGTGTCCATAATTCAAGTTTTAAAGAAATAAGCTACTTCTGAAGAGTTTTCTGTTATTTGAAAACAAATCTCAAAATTCCCAATTACAAGAAGAAAGAACCGAAAGGATGCAAATTTTCCCAATATTCTCGGCAACGGACCCTTTCCCAATTGGTGAAAAAATAGGTCATGTTTTATGCTTATTGACAAACTGAAAATATGAAAAATGCAAAAGGGAAGTAACTCCTGAAATGAACATAGCTTTAAATACCTCCAAATAGATGGTCAGCAACAATTGACCAATTAATCGAAGAAAATATCAAACATAAGCCAATACTTACAGCAGCTTCTCTGACATACAGTGAATGGGCAAGATGCACATTTTTCAGCAGAAACAGTATACAGTCGATTGTGTAATACTCTTTTGGTACTCCCTCTTTACCAGTACTAAAGAAAAGAAAAGAAAAAAAATATGCACAAATATAGGTCATTCAGTCTAATTTGATATGAATGCCTGTCTTAATTGCCACTTGAGAAACCTTATCACAAAGTTGGTTGTAATAAATCAAGGGCTTTTATTCCTTGAATTGGAAAAAACTTAGGTTTGCAAAGTTGATTTGTTGTATTGGAAATCAAACAGCTAATGTGATTTCAATATAGAAATAAAAAGAAAAGGACAACTTGAAAATGCCTCATATGACAAAAACTTTAGATAATAAATAGTACAGGTGTTATATTGTCATAATTCTGTTCTTTTCGCCATGCTTCATCATATTCTATCATGATTTATAACTCTTTTGACAAAGTTTTGCTGTTTTTCTGAGAGCTAGTATGCTTTTAAAAATGTCAACGCTAGATTGCCCAATCAGAAAACAAAAGGCAATCTTTGTTTTGACTATGCTTTGTACTTGATAGTAAACTTAGCCAGGCTCTGATTAAAAAGATATATCAGGCAATTAACAATTTTCGAATAGCCTCACACGTGATATAATGTTCTGTGATGAAACACTGATAAAAAAATAGACTTGTTCGAAGAATATGACTATCCGAAAATGATTCCAGAGATATGCAGAAAATAAATATTCAGACATACAAGTCACACTTACCCCCATACTAAGTAGTTCGTTCTAACTTCTTTGGGCCAAGCGAATTCTCCGAATATGATTTGATCATCTTGCTCGACAATTTCTTTCTTGTTGATGTTGTATTGACGTAAAACACTCAGAACATCAGCCATCTCGTTTTAGGTTCCCCAAAATTTCAAAACAGGAAGTTTACAATAATTGCATTCTGGGTAGAATTTAGGAAACATTTGATTCTGTGTTATAGAAATCAATTTAATAGGTCGATTAATGCCATGTTAAATTTTAAAGTAATCTTTTTTTGTTATGTATGATTAAAAAAGGAACGGCTTTATAATCACAGAGGATAACCTTAATTTTTTTTTAGAACATCTTTAGTTTTGTAGCGATTAAACCATTCTGACTTGAATTGGTTTGTGCTATATATCAGAATAATTTCAACTTAAAAAGAAGTTCTTGATAAAGGCTGCCAACAATAATGTATATGAAGACTTACACTTTGTCAATCACTGATGAAAATGGAGATTTTAACTTTTTGAAATAAATCGCCTTCTACTGTTAAAAAAACAACAAAGATTTCTAAAGTAACATAGTACTAGATTATTGACAGCTTCCCTGCTCGTAACTGTATAAAGAAGATCTAGAACATTCAAATTGCAGATAGTTTATGGCGTTTAAACAGGTTTATTTTGTAAACATCAGCTTAACTTAGAGTAAGAGGTGGTCAGAGGTGGTAATTTGTGATTGCATCATCACATGTGTCTTTGGAAAACCCCAATTTCCGTGCATGGGCATGGACACATACCCGGTACATCATTTCCGTCTAGTGAAAATAGTTTGAATGAGGAGGAAAACCAACAGTGTAAATAATAATAAGTTAATTCTTGCCTAATTGGATTATAATAGTATTTTGTCAGTTAACCATCACCACCTCTAGGCGTTTGTCGTTCGGTGAGCAAGATAAAATCAGGTGAAAATTAGCATCATTGGTACATAGGATGTTAAGATATATCTATCAGAGGTTAAAATGAGGTACTGTCAGAATAAAAATATCAAAAACTTAACAGAACAAATGCCATTTCAAATCAAATTTCATATTATAAATGTTTTCTTGGAAAGGAATATTTATTTGCCAACTTCATTCATAATATTTTAATTAAAATGTGAAAATTAAAAATTAAAGGGAGATTATTGATATAAAATTTATTTTTGTTGTCTCACGTTACAGAAGTTGGTTTAGTGACAAGGATTGTCAATACCTTTTTTTAAGTTTGTTACTCTAGATACACACATCCTAAGAGAGTATCTTTAAAAGTTGTCGATCAATTATTGGTATTCAAAGTTTTTTAAGTCTGGTTGCTATTTTATGTCCGGTACCTTTGCAGTTATCACACTTTTATTTCTGGCTACAACACATGATTACCGACAAACTTTGTCTAAAAATGTATGCTGCGGACAGGCGTGTATTTACCCCCAGAAGATTGACTATATTAGCAAAACGAAAAGATGTGCCCCTGCACGATCATTGTGGGAAAGGCCATTGATATGGAACAATGTTCTACAATTTCAGTAAACCACTTAATCAAACACACCTGTCATGGCAGAACCGATTGTTGTAATTGGGAAAAACGGCGACGATGTTGCGAATAAACTGTGTTGTTTAGTGATTGACATTGCTAACAAAGCTATTCAGGACCGAGGTCTTTTCACTGTTGGTCTTTCTGGTAAAAATTGCAATGCTTATCATCTTTTGTATCGTATTTATTCATCGACACATCACATCCTGTTAGCCGTTTTTGAAGAAAATCAAAGTACTAGAGTACTCTCATGTTTTCTGAACGATTTAGCAAATTCGATTTGGAATGCAGTGGTGCTAAGTTTGAGACTACGACAAGTTCTCTTCAACTTTCAATCAAGTCAAGCATACAATGATCTATTCTTGTAGCAATAACGATTATAGATATGGACACATTTTTTTTGTCCAGCCACTTTTCGTTACATCCCCAATACTTTTTGATATTCTGAAATATCTTTGCTCTCCTTTGCGTTGTACCATAAAGTTTGTTTGGAGGAGAAAGAATATTACCTGCTGTCATTATGTAACCCAAAGCTTGTGTGTGATGCATATGTGTAGTATTGAAAACAACAAAGAAATGACGATTATTTTGACATTTTGGGTGACATTTATTCTATGGGGTATTTCTTTTGTTCATGAAACTAAATATGAAACCTTGAAAAGTGGAACAAACTTCGAGTGTTTATTTTTCAAAAGATCAATGTTTAAAAATAAAGAGAAATGATAATCGAAAACTACATAGTTTGTTTAGAAAATCTCTTTAAAAAAAATAGATTAGTGACGTAACTTTTATTGTCAAACATGTTACGTCGTAATTAAATATCCATAACACAATAGTATTGATGATGCTTGCATAAAACACTGCGTTGTTACGTTGCGCAAAACGTATAAAAGTAATCCTTTGAGGAAACAATATGCTGAGAACACTGAAACCCCCCGAAAAACGACCAACCTCATATGGGGGTATTAGGGTTGTCAAATATGTTACGTCGTGAATAAATGAAAAGAGACCGATTGTTTCAAATAACTGTGTATCGTATAGTGGAAAGCTAGCGTTTATTTTTTCTTTGGATATAAGCGACCGGAAGTTTCAATTCGCGCTAATTTTGACATTGTTTTTATGGAGATGGCAGGGGAAGCAAACAAGCGGGGGTTAGTTTAAATTTTGTTACGTCACGAGTAAAGAAAAACTGTACTTATTTTTATTATAAGAGCAACAAAGCCATGCTTCCGAGCCGACATTATTATCCCTGCACCTAAGATCATGTTGTTCATGCAGAAAACGGCGATATTTATGTAAAATTGATGACGCAATAACGATCTTGAGTACCCCACCCATCGTCACGCCATGCCGATGTTAACCTTCGATAAATACATATTGTGCGGACGGGCTATGGTAAAGATGACCGAGTTGAATTAGTTCATGTTCAGCTTATACGTCTATTGAATGCATTTATTCCGAAACATGACTAGCATTTATGACCGAATACGGATAAATGATTTAAGATGTAACAGGGACAACACGATGTTGAAGAGCTTGCTGTGTCACTGTTACATCTCGTACTCTTTTATCACGATAAAAGAAGAGTTTCCACCGATAGCTGTCTTAAAGATGATTTCTTTGAATACATTTTTTTTTAATTTCTCATTGAGCGATATTACATATATATTTTGTTGATGAAGATAATTCTAAAACAAAGCAAATGCCGAGATGTAACTATGACCCGATCACTTTGCGCCATGTTGCAATAAGCAAAAAGTTACATCACTAATCAATGTGAGTATAAAATTGATTTAACTTGAAAAATACCAATAAGTTTATCTTCCTCTTTGGAAATATGTAAGGTTTTGACTTTGGCTTGACAATGCATGAGAAATTAATTACTGTAATGCATGTTAGAATTTTCAAAAAAGTTGGACACCAAGTGATTATGGATGTAACAAAAAATGGCTGGACAAAAAAAATGTGTCCATATTTTGATTACTACAGTAAAATATCAAATGAAAGTACTTGCATTTTTATTCCATCCGTACATGTAACATGTTGGTTTTCCACATATTTACTTTGTAGGAAAGGTTTAATTGACTTAAGGTGATGATTTTAATGCTTCCAATATACTCTCACTGTGCATGCTCACTAAAGTGTGTTGAATCTAATTTAGCGGGTCTTAACTGTTTGACCAGTTCCCAGTTTTGCAGTTTTTCTGAGCGCTAGTATGCTTTTAAGACTAGTCCAAATCAAAAACATCATGACGTTCACAATCAGTAAAAGCATTGAAAAGTCCATTTTTCTTCATGATATTTAGTCAAGACTATTGAGCAAAAGGGAAAATTGATCGTACCTTTTTTACCCTGACTTTTGTGCCTATTGTTCTCTACAAAAGCATACAGGCATATTTAAAGGTTCTTGTTCACAGATGCAAGGGAATTTGGATATTTAAGTTTAATTTCTTTAAATCTGTATTGCAGCTGTACTGTTGTAAGAGACATACATAGAATAGCCAAAGGAATTAAGATAAGTGCTGAATTAAATATTTAGAGCCTGTAAACACTGAAAAGTATCCAGATTCAAAAAGTCTTGCAATGGGTTTGATATTCATCGTATACCATCTGTTCATACTGAGATACATGTATATTGACCCATTATGAAGCGATTTTGAGTTAGGTAGCTATTTTTCATTTGATGTTATACTGCATTAGAAATATTGTCTTGTTTCAATGACATTTTATTTTGTCTTCAAAATTGTCTCATATGTGAACATTCTCCTTTAACACAAATATTATAACAGAAAAAAACAGTTACAAAATTTTCTTTTTCTTGCAGGTGGGAGCCTTGTTAAATTCCTATGTAATGGACTCAAGGACAAACAAACTGATTGGTCAAAGTGGCGCCTTTTCTTCTGTGATGAACGTCATGTGCCCTATGATAGTGAACATTGCACATATGCCCTGTATAAAAAAGGTCTAGTGGATGTAGTCGGTATTTCCGATGAGCACATCTTTCCAATCAACCCAGATCTGTCAGGTAAATATATTTTATCTCTCGTAAGTTTAACTGATCAAACCTTACCTTGATATGTTCCCTTTGGAGTAGTTTAGAAACTACTTTGGCAAAATGATAAATTGCTCCTAATGAGCAATTGACACTGTTTTCATGGGGTTTTTACCAAATTTTACAAAAAAATGTCTTTTTAGTACGCTATTTTTCTGTTTGTTGTCTACTATTTTCAGTTTTAACTAGTCACAAACTTCCATTTGGGGAAAAATATTAATCATTCTGTTACATGTATATATATATATATATATATATATGATTTTGTAACTTACAATAGAAAGTGAAGTTCTTTCAAAGCAACCTGCATTGTCATCTTTTATCCCTTGGTTAAAGCTAAGCCATCTCTTTGATATATATGTGATTTCGCAATTGAAATACATGGCTATCACTGAAGCGAGGCTATGATTATGGTGTGTGAAATAAAGAACTTGATTTGTGATTATGGGTAACAAGTTGAAAGCTCATGTCAGGAAAAGACGTCATGGTTTGTTAAGTACAAAGGATGATATCAGAAAGGTGTGAGGAATTTTCACCTAGATAATAAAAGTACTTCTCAGGTGCAAAAAAGAAGGTCTCATAAAGCGTACTTGGTATTTTTATTTTGTTAAAAGTGGAGGAATGTGCTGAAGATTACACTAAGAAGGTGCGAAAAGTATTTCCGACTGAAGGCTTGCCCTGCTTCGACATGCTGTTATTGGGAATGGGACCAGACGGACATACCTGCTCCCTTTTTCCAGGACACAGTCTACTAGAGGTACCCTTTTATTTCGTATATGTCTGTTTATGGTTTAATTCCATTTTCAACAATTTGCAGGGTGTGTAGATTTTTTTGTTTCCCCCATCTATGATGAGACATGCTTCACAAAATAACTGAAGAATTGTTGATGTGACATTTAAACAATAGAAGAAGAATTATGAGATAATCACTGATTGTTTTTTATATAAATTATCTTTCTAAGTTTAAATGAACAAACTGATGTTTTTTAGGAGGTAGAGAAAATTATTGCTCCGATATCTGACAGTCCCAAACCACCACCAGCTCGAGTGACCATGACATTTCCTGTGGTTAACAATTGTAGGTATGCAGTGTTTGCCAGTTGTGGTGCTTCAAAGGCAGAAATGTTACAGGTAAAGCTCTTTTCTACTTCTCTAGCTGAGAAATTTTCTTGTGTATACTTGTATTAACCCATTACCAAACAATAACGACATTTAACCAGTCTGTTGAAGACCGCTCCGCAAAACATTGTGGGAAAAGGAGAAATTGCTCTTAACAAGCTATTTCTCCTTTTCCCTCAATGTTTTCTACCCTATCAGATGATCATTTTATTCTATTTCATCACTTCTAAAATGTCGTCTGCAAACTCTTTCAATTTGGGACAGTCGAAAATTTGGCGTTTTGGTAAAGGATTAAAGCACTTCTAAGGGATGACTGAGATTCAATTTTGACAGGAGAAGAAATTGCATTATAAGTGCCAGCTTTGTTTGCCAATTTGTTTATTTTGTATTTGAATAAGCTCTTTAACATCATGAGCTCTTCTGCTGATCCATGTATTTTTGTCATGTACAATTTTGTATTGCTATATAACATGTTATGTTTATAATGCAATAAAATATAGTTATAGTTATAGTTATAGTTTGCCAATTTTGAAAAAAGACATTTATATTTTTGAAAACACATGGATGGACCATCTCTGCTGGGGTTTTGCATCATGGTAGATGTTGATTTTTGATTTTCATGAGAGGTAGTCTACAGACTGACTTACGGAATGCCGATGGTTCTACCTGCCTTGACCAGCCCTTATGGGCAGTTGAGTATAGGGTCTTCCTCCATCATTAAGAGTCGGGCATTGTACACAACTGAAATAATGTTGATGTGATTTAAAACCCATATAAATTGATTTTCATGCGAGGTAGCTTCCAGGCCAACCTATGCTCTGCTGAGCTGTTAAACCCGTCAATGATTATCAGACAGGATCACGCTTTAACCCATTACCAGACAGTAATGACATTTGACCATTTTGTTGCAGACAACTCTGGAAAACATTGTGGGAAAAGAAGAAATTACTCTTAATGAGCAATTTCTCCTTTTCCAACAATATTTTCTGCCCTATTAGAAGATTATTTTTCAATTTGATCACATTTTGAAATGATGTCTGCAAACTCTTTCAATTTGGGACAGTCAAAAATATTGGGTTTGGTAAAGGGTTGGAAAGGGACTACCTCAGAGATTTGTTCTCTGGAAAGATGAATGTCAAAAATTTAATATTAACAATCCTTGTAAGTAAAACGAAGACTGTGTTCAATTTCTTCTATATTGCTGGAATCCTGTGTTTTCCTTTAAGAATATGAAATGAGCTTTTGCCCTCGTCAAAGCTTCTATGGGAAAACCAATTTATCATGGAATTCTTTCTCACACCTAATTGGTTACTATAGAATCATATGTTGTTATTTTATCGGTAAAGCACATTTGGGGCCTCCGTGGCCTAGTGGTTAGAGTACAGAACTTGAAATCACAAGGCCCCTCTCCGCGTGGGTTCAAATCCTGAGAGGGATATGGATTTTCATGAGAGGCAGTCTCCCGACTGACTTACGGAATGCCGATGGTTCTACCCACCTTGACCAGCCCTTATGGGCAGTTGAGTATGGGGTCTTCCTCCATCATTAAGAGTCGGGCATCGCTACATAACTGAAATAATGTTGATGTGATGTTAAACCCATATAAAAAAAAAAAAAAGCATATTTAATTTTTAGAAAGTTATTGCCCAAATATGTGTGATAGTCCTGTGAGATGACTGAAACACTATTGATACCTAAAAAAACAGACTGTTGTTGTTGTTGTTTGACAGAGGGTGCTAGAGGGGAAAGAATCTCCACCATTGCCAGCAGCAAGGGTCAGGCCGACAAACGGTGAACTGTACTGGTTTTTGGACAAGGACGCAGCTGCCAACCTAAAGTCAACACCACTGAAAAGCAATGTGTGATATTGTCGCAAGGATTCACTGATGTGTGGCTGTTAGGGTCCCTGATAGAGACGACTATTCTCCTAGGTTTCTATGCCCGACAGCGGGTGCATTATTTTATTATTGGCCTAAACCCTTAGAATGCTGGGTAATTTTCTAAAAATAAGATTTTTGTGTTGTCTGCTTTCAAAAACCAATATCTGCTGAAGTTTGTTGAGGAAAGATACTCAGAGTGGCAAACGGATTTGAGCACAGGCAAGCCGGACAGGTTAGCCAGGATCAAACCTGTTTGCTTAAGCATGAAGTCGGTTCCAGCACCATAAGGGTTAATAGAAGTGTTAATTATGTAACGTTTATGCAAATTAGGAACCTAATGCATTGTTTGAGAGAACATGCTGGTATACATATAGACAACATATAGACCGCCCAGTGTACGACAGTGTTTTTCACTGATCGGATGTGTTTGTGTCTTTGAGAGGTTCATTTGCTTGGTTCGTTACATAGGTGGCAGGGATGGGATTAAGACTTCTCCTTCTATCAAAGTTGCCTTCCCCTCGTGTTTCCCAAGGGCCAAGACTAGGGACGAATCTTCTCGGAAATAGGAGTTATGTAACGTTCGTTGAACGTTTATGCAAATTAGGAACCTAATGCATTGTTTGAGAGAACATGCTGATATACATATAGACAACACAACCGCTCAGTGTACGACAGTGTTTTTCACTGATCGGATGTGTTTGTGTCTTTGAGAGGTTCATTTGCTCAGTTTGTTACAATTTATAGAAAATTAATCAGATCTCTATTAAGGAGTTTGTTGTTCTGATTCCTGAAGTAAATGTTATGATAATTATTTGGTGTATGTTGGACTATAGACATAATACACTTGATACAATTATGCGGATAAAGATTATAGCTCTCATTGGGTTGTGGCTTGTCTATGTGATCTGCCATATAATGAAACAAAAACCCTTACAGTGCTGGAACTGACTTCATGCTTATGCAAACAAGTTAGATCCAGGCCAGCCGCCAAGTGAATTGGCGGCTGGCCTATGATCTAACTTGTTTGCTTTTCTGAGTATCTTTTCTTGTCAAAATTAAGCAGATAGTTAAGGTTTTTGAAAGCAGACAACACATATGTCTATTTTTAGAAAATTACCCAGCATTCTAAGGTTTAAAAGTGATCAATTTTTATCCTGAATGTATGTGTTTATATGTGTATATATATATTATATATAGGTTAAATCCCCTTCTCCATGTATAGAAGGCTAAGGCTCAGAAGTGTTTTGCCAAATGACACACCCAGTATCCAGAGGTATCAATCAGACTTGTACCCAGGAACCTCGAGTTTTAAGTCCACCACCTTAACTACTTGGCCATGCAGAACCCTATCTATATGTATGTTTTAAGCTTATTGTGTATATGTCACAGTGCCATTAAAAAACCGCCATGCATTCCCTGACCTAGAATCATTTTGTGACTGTTTTAAAGATGCTTGTTCACAGAAGAGAAAATTTGTAAGTCAAGATAATATGTCGCGAAGCAAAACGGTTTTTGTATTGTTGTTTAATAAACAATTAAAAGTAGACATTTAAAGCACTGGTAATTCATGAAGTATGCACAGTTTATATGCGGTAGATCTCAAAAGCATGTCATGCTTGTATTATTGTTGAAGATATGCGTTAGTTTACTGAATACTCACTTTAAAGAATCTAAAACGATCGAATTTTGCTTCAAAGTACTATTCTTCAATGCGTATTGTAAAACAATACAGTTATTGTGCCGTTTTAAAGAAAATATTTTTTAGCTTCCAAATTCCTTCACATCTGTGAAGAAGCACCTTTAATTTGAAAGCTACAGTATAAAACCATTATGAACTAAGACCAAATCATATTCCATATGATATTGGGTTGAACCCATTTTGTCAAGGAGGGTTTCTAGGTATCTACGGAAGATCCTGCAATGTGAGGCAATATGGAAGAACTACAGTGGTTTGGTCCACCTGTCCTTTGTCTACAAAGCAACTAAGAGAGTAGACCAAAGTCGTTTCGTATACAGGTTGTTTGATTACTTATTTAGTTCAAATGTGAAAAACACTATCAAATAAATAATCAGAGGTAAATTGCTAATTGGATGTTTGAGTTTCCCTTAACTTTGGTAACTATACTTCCCGAACTAAATTGCAGATACACACTCAATATGTATTAGCCATTGTAGTAGTTTATAAAGTCGTTACTAAACTGGTTAATGAAAATATTTGTGTAAGTCAAAACTGATATACTAGGATACTATATTAAATAAAAAGACACTATTGCACAATAACACTGATATGTATACATACATACATGGACGAGGAAAGTATCTTAAATAAAAGTACACCATTGCAACGTGACACGTCATTGGAAGCGTCTCAGAGAGACGATTCCAATGACGTATTACTTTGCAATATTGCTTAGCCCAATATTGAAAAAATTGGTTATGTTGTTTTCAACTTGTGCAAATTCTAAGCACAAAATATTGAGTAAAACGGTACCCTAGACTGTATGTAGATTAGATTAGTCATTACCCGACACATGTCCCATATGGGTCCTCTTCGTCAGTGCCGTACCTACATTTTTCAGTTCTGAAACGGATTTCCTGGATGCACCAGTACTAGTCAAGGGCTCTGAAGTGACTTTCTAAAGGCCACTCCCACGAAACCAGTGGTCTGGGTTTGGATCGAACCCTGCACCCCGTGTTCTTAGTCCACCATCTTAACTACTGTATACCCCACATGGACCAGCATCCCAGGCTAGCCATATAGTTACTAATATATTTGACGAAAATCATTTGGACACCTCTGTGATTATTACTTTGTGATTTTACGTCCGAAATATCGCAGTACTGTTTCGGGCTCACTCTTTGGACTAATGGTGCGTCAGCACCTTAGTCCAATGAATTTACATACCACTTTTTGAGGGATGGTACTCTATCGATACACAAAAAGGCGGTCTGATCCCAATTACTCATTAAACATCCGCATTCACTGTGCGGACTAATACGTTCTTAGAACTAGGAATGTAGTCCGGATTTACTCGCTTTGTTTTGCTTTATAATTCTTTTAACTGTTGCCTCATGGGAAATCGTAAAATGTCCAGATGTTCGAAAAATAGACTATCGTACAGTCTATGTTCACAGAAATAGTAATTACAATAATAGGGATAAAAAGAGCAGCTGGTTTCCTCGAGATGTTGCCCAAAGAAATTTTCAAATGTATCCTCAATCATCTTGCTCTAAACGCACCTTAGTCCTTCAGCGCTATCAGCGCGTTTATTTAAGAAGTGATGATATGAGACGATCGTAACCTTGACCAGAGACATAGATAACATCTATGTTTGCTATGTCTCTGTCTTGACCTTTTAGCTACCAAACTATTGGTTCTTTATTATCACGATGAAGGCTGTACGATTCTATGGCTTAACAACTATGATTGCGCGTGTGATACAACCTGAAGACATCGGGTTTATCCAATGAAAAAAAAACCCATATATTTCTCACGTTACGAAAAAACGAACGTTTCGGTCAGGCATCAACATACATGTAGTCCGAATGATCAAGACGTAGAAATTTCATTCTACATTACACAGTTACAGCTTGGATCATCCGTGTAAGCAAGAACACCGAATTCAAATCAAGATCAGTTATCAGTGATAATTTTTGGCCCAAAAATCTCATAAGATTTCTTAAAAACTCATTACTTTCATTCATTTTAACCATTTTTCTATAGAAAAACCCATTGATGTTTAAGTTTTGGTAAAAAAAGCCCATTGATTTAATTTAGAAAAAAAATCACTGAGTTATAAACCCATCTGCTAGCCATATGTTTCTAAGATACAATACAAATTGCACCTTGATCATCATCACAAACTTTCCTTTTATGGATTTAAAGTACTTTAAGCCTGCGGTTTTTAAGCATTTTCTTTTTGAAAAAAAAACGAGCCAAAAATGGGCACCATATTCCGGTTGAAACTACTTTTGACCCGGAAGTACAATGCGCATGTGCGTAACTCATCCAATCTTGGCACACAGGGTTTATACAATGTATCTCTCTGTTCATGGAAATACCCGAGGAGTTCCTATTGTAACTCATCGTAAAGACTCGGGTATTTCCGTGACCTGATTTCGTAAGTGTAGGATTACAAAGTATGTGTTGTGTGTGCCGGCTGATAACACATTTAAACGTGAACGTCCACGTTGAGGGGTTCAACGTTTATAGGTGCCTTGGACATCGTTTTAAAACATTAGTTCAGGTCCGTCACTCATACACGTAATGATGAAACCAAAAGCTGTGATACATTTTTGTTTTCTTTTTTTCAAACTTAATTGCTATTTAGATGTTTCTTTTGCAAGAAACAATATGGCTGCTTTCAGTTAATGTCAGAGGCGTTTTCATTGGATAAACCCGGTGAGTTCTGATTGGTGCGTATTTAGTGCCAAGACCAATCAGGACTACTCGGGCACTTCCGTAATCTTAGAAATACACGTTTTCATCGGATATACCCTATGAGCTTGGATTGTAACTAGACGTATTTCAGTGAAAAAGCTTTGTTCAGATACTCCGGGCACGTACGAAATTATCTCATACTGACTTACTCCATGATACTTAATGATTTCTTCAGACACAGGTCCTCTTCGTCCCCATTCTCCTACGCAGTGATCTCCCTTTTCATTTTGGTTAGGAGCTGTACTGTAGTGTAGCAAAGGGAAGTATTCCTGCGCGGAGTCATTCTCCTTCGCAGTGATCTCCCTTTTCATTTTGGTTAGGAGCTGTACTGTAGTGTCAATCGTATCTACTCGGCAATCCCCGTAACAAGTCGGTAGATATACCTCGTAGGCAGTACATGAATACACCAGAAATCCTGGGGTAATTCGCCTTATTTCCGGCGGATAACGCAAAATGCTCACAGGCACTAAAGATATATTTAGATACACACGAATTAGTTATATATCACAGTTGAATGTTTTTTTTACCCTTTTCATTAAAGATGATCATATGAACACATCTTTGTTTCATATTTTGTCAATCAGCTCTTTCCGGCAATCCCCGGCTTGTGACGGGGATTGCCGAGTTGATTATGATTGGCCCTTCGTTGCTGACCTACTTTAAAAAATGGCTCTCCATTACCTCCGAGGTTATTTTAAGAAATGGCCGAGGTGTTCCGAATGCTGTAGTGTAGCAAAGGGAAGTATTCCTGCGCGGAGTTTGCTTCGTCCCATCGTTCGTCACGGTTTACTCAACTTCCGGTTTTACTTAACGTACTTTAGTAGTTGTAGAATATATCTTGGTTTGACCAGAGTTTATCTAGTCTACTTTTGAAGGTGTTGATATCACTGGTTACAGGATATGGGAGGTTATTCCATGTATTGGCTGTTCTAACATTGAAGCTATGCCTCCTTAGGTCCAGCCTTGGTCTCTGTGGATATTGGCGCGTAGCGAGTACGATGCTGAATCCACGTGATTCTGACAATTACCTATAACAATAGAGTTTGATTATTTTGATCGAATTTATTCACAAATGCACATTTACCGCTTTAATAGAATGTATTCGTTTAAGAAGAAGTGTGCCCCAAACCCAATACCATGGCCAGAAATTTTCATATTTACTTTGTGTGTTTGTATGATTTGTTTAACATCCATTGTGAAGGAAGCTTAGCACAGCCTATCGAGTCACTCTCGATGGCTGCTTCACAAATAATCGTCTTAATTCAATTACAACATTGATTAGTATTTATCACTAATTGATTAAGGACACAATGGAAGTTACCATAAACGTTAACCCCCAAAATATCGTACTGGGATATTTTGAATAAAGCAGATACGATGTTTTAGTTTACTCAAACGAAGACATATAATTGCCCCAATTAGACCCAATGAGATAATATGCCGAAATGAAATGAGACTGAGCCAGGACAACGGACTTTGTTTATTTATCAACATTGTATTGAAAACTTCATCGAACGAGAACTAGGACTATGGCACAAGTAAGCATTCATTATTCGTTGTTGTAATGTTATTATATTGTTAATGTTATTATAATTACAATTGTATTTACACGTTGTTTTTATCATATATCTAGTGTGAATACAGTGAACTAACATGTATTTAATCCAAAAGTGTGACATCGCTTTTGAGATCTACTGCACATAAACTGAGCATACTCAAATACATTTATGCTTCCTGAATTAAATATGCTTTCAATAGATACCTTTAATTAAATTTCAAACAGCAATCCCAAATCTGTATTGTTTAAACATTTTACTTAAACTTTACAATCTTCTCTTTTGTGTAAGATCACCTTTAAAGGACTCTTAAACGTTAAAAAACGGAAAATTTATCGCACTGACGCAGGTGAAAGAAATAGAATAAGCTATTGTTCCAACTCTTGTTATTGCAGTTGAAAGAAAGCAGCACATTTCTGTGCGTACTTACCCTCTGCCTAACAATGGCGCTAGCCTCTAGTTCGGCTCTGCGCTCGACAGAGACCGCTCGTAACTGCCGGAGATGCCTTTGCCGTATGGATGACTGTCCGCCGAACTATGGGATCTACGAGTGCCTCTCGAACGAGTACATGTGCTGCTGCTGCTTGCCGAACTACGTTCCATGCGTGAATCTTGATCAAATCAGCGGTCTCTTCCGATCGAATCCGAATGACCTGGCCGAACTTGAACAAGGCATTGGGAACATTGGGGATCTTGAATAGTGGGAGTTAAACATACGATAACGCAAGTTAGCATTGGCTAGCTATGGAATACGTATAAACAAGGCTGACTGGCTGCATTCAAGCAGTGTCGTTAATAAAGAACTGATTTTGTCCGACTTGAACATTACTCAATAATATCAGTCTCCTACGCAGTGATCTCCCTTTCCAGTATGTAAGGGGACTGTACTGCAGAGTAGCAAAGGGAAGTAATCCTGTGCTATCTAGCTGTGTTACATAGCAATTCACATACAATGCTAGTATTGGATAAGGTCCTCAATTGCGATTCAAAAATAAAAAAAAATGTTTAAGGTTCCCCTAGCGTCAGTATTCGCTGTAATATTTGAACAGTGCGAAATCCGGTATGAAGGAATGTATATATGATTTAAAAGGATTATCTCACAGCTTGAGGATTTAATCGTCTTGAAATAAAATGTCTATTGTGGATTAAATGACATCAAAGATCTATGGAGTTACATATAACTAGATTATCGATACACTTCTCACCCTTTTTCATAACTTTGTGGTGAAAATATAGTACCTTTATGTTGCAGATATAGTTAACCGTTTAAACGGTTAATTCATCATCAATGATCTAAACTTGAATTACCTATGGGCAAATGATGACATTTTTAGATACTATTATCACTTTGGTCTCACTAACATTTGACTGCACAGACTCATAACTTTGTTCCATCCTACAAAATGATCAAATGAGTGTGAGTTTGTCATCAAAGCACTAAAAGGCATTGGAATTCGTGTCAACTTTTTAAATGAAAAAAAAAATGTGTTCAGCAACATTATAATAAAAACTTAAACTAGGCCCTTTGTAAAGTGAACGGAATCGTTTTCTATTGCCATTCAACGTATGTTATTTAGAAGAAAAATGAAAATAATAAAAAAAAATAGTATGTGAGATAGTTCCTTTTGGTCAAGAAAATACTTTTAATTGCCATGCATCTATTGAAAGTACTGACTTTAACATTGTATGTCTAGAATACATGTATGTTGAACTTTGTTATGATTTTAGGATTCTGTTACATCTAAACGTTGCATCGTTTCTGTGTAACAGGTAGAAAAAAGAAACAAAAGACTTAAGAATCAGAAATGCGAGCGAGATGAGAGAACTCTTTCAACAAATAACTTCTTCATTTTATTCATTCTGGATACCAACCAGACCTAATGTTTCGTGCCCAGTCTTATCTTTATTTATAAACATTAATTTTCATTTAATTTAGAGCAAATCCCAACCGACCTCTGCAGTACATGCGCCAAAGGCATTATGGTTTTTAAGTATTATAAGTGATACGTGCTAATTTACTTAATATCGACATGTACATTTGGTGATCTCTAGCGAAACCGTTAGCTTGCATCTTCCAAATAAAGTTTTTCAGTGTTGAACTGCATCCACGACGCTTTCCATTGGTTATTGGTGACAACGCGTTAACCAATGAAAAATCGTTGAATCCAGCGTTAATGAAAAGAGGGCTGGCCTTCAATGCTATGTATGCTAATTAGCGATGAGGGCATTCAATTAACTCATTTAATCGAATCAATATGACATCTTAAGTCGAGCAATATTTGACAACAAAAGTACAAAAAATATTCGTTTTGTCATTCTCTATAATAGTTTGATAATGTTTTGAGTTTTTTGAATTGTGATTATGAAGTAAACATTCCAATTTCATATTTTCGTTTGTTTTTGTAGATTTAAAAAGAATTGCCTTTTGATAATTATCAATAGAAGTTAAATTTGATACGTCAATAATGGAAATCACTTCTGAAATACTGAATATGTTTTTGTACGGGAGGTTTGAACGCCATGTTGAACAATTAATGGAAGCGCAGAGGAGTTTAGCGGGTGAGATTTTCATTTCATTTTCTTTCTTTTTTCTTTCCCTTTGATTTACCCCTTACTGAGGTGACTGGACGCAGTGTTATCGATTTGAAAAATGTTGATATAGGTGTTAAACATAGTTGGAAGATAGAATCAATCGTGAGAAGAATAGATTCGGTCTTCCGTCCTGACGAGGCGTGGCCTTTTTGATGGGGTTTATACACACTTTGAATAGTTAAATCGACAAACCATACTTCAGTGCGTATTACATAAAATAGCAGTACAATTAAACTGTCTATACCTTTTTTGGTGCGAGTTTTAGATACAAATCTCATTTTTGTATTTTCTCACAGTTATTGCGCTTTGGTACACCTGTTATTTTGTCGAAATGTTAACTCAATAATGATTAAAAAGAAAGAATATGAGATTTAAATAAATAAAATTATGGATCAGCTCTTATTTATTCTCACGCAATGTTTCTAGGATGCAATAAGTTAATTTCCCGACAAAGTATCAATTGACCTATATTTTATTAAACAGTTTGTGAAATTTCTCATGTTAATTGTTGTAAACAACCTTAAATAATTCCATCTGCCGAAAAGCAGCTTTTTTTTTATCATACAAGAGAAATTCCTTTTATGTTAACCCTATACCAAACGCCAAATTATCGACTGTCGCAAATTGAAAGAGTATTCAAACAACATTTCAAAATGTGACAAAATTGAAAAAAAACTTCTGATAGGGCGGAGAAAACGTTGAGGGAAAAGGAGAAATTGCTCGTTAAGAGCAAACTCTCCTTTTCCAACAATGTTTTCCAGAGTCGTCCTCAACAAACTGGTCAAATGACGTTATTGTTTGGTAATGGGTTAAACATACATTCAATTGATTGAACGCAAAGGGAGTAGGTATCAGTAGAGAGAGACGAAAGAACATATATCAACGATTTCGTTAAAGGTACTTGTTCACAGATGCGAGGAATTGAAAGTTGAAAATTAATTTCTTTCAAATTGCACAAGGGTTGTACTGTAATATGCTACTCACTGAAAAAAAAAGTCACTGTAATCAAAATTATATCAAAATTATATCGTTTTATATTCTTTAAAGGGTGTATATAGTGAATTAACTTATACTTCAAATTCAAAAGCATTCCAAAAAAGAGAGAAAAAATCCAAAAGCGTGACATAGCTTTTGAGATCTATCGCATATAAAATGTACATACATGTACATGTACTTAGACAAATTGACGCTTCCTGAATTAACTACGCTTTCAATAGCAACTTTTAATTAAATATCGAACAACAATACATTAACTGTATTTTCTCGACGACATTTTATTTTGACATTTAAGCTTTCCCTTTTGTGACCACGCAACTTTAAGGACATGTAACCCCCTCTTTGATATCACTACGCGAATTGTTTACTTGTTTACTTTATTGTTTACGACATATATATATATATATACAAATTAGGAAACCGCGAATTCTTTGTCGGACTTGCTACTTGATTAGTGGGTTTTTGTTATAAGACACATTTGTGCTTGCCATAATGTTTGTACTTTTTTATCTCTGATGTTTAAGTATCAAGCACTTTTTTCGCATTACTTTTTTGTATGTTTATAAGTATGTATTTACATATATTGTCAATTATTTCATGTACGCGTATGTATTTTGTAAAGACGATGAACCTTAAGTGTTCAAGTAATGAAGTAAACTTCTGTTCTGTTTTGTTCGGTTATTGGAGTTGAGGAAAATAATCGCTAAAGGAAAATCAAGCGTGAATGCAGCCCGTATATTCTAAGCCATTACTCACGAGCGGGTAATTCCTAGAGGGGGTGTCCGATATCAAACCTTTTATCCGTGCAGAGGCAAATTCATGTGCTTGAAATACGAAACAAAGACCTTATCCAAACGACATGTTGAAAGAAGGTGTCCAATCCCACAACGAACGCCATTTTATGAATGTACATTATACACGAAAACAAAATCTATATACAAAAAGAGAAAATAAAGTGGATGTATTATCAATATCTAAAACAGTTTAGCAACTAATGACTACATTTCTTCATAGAAATGAAGGTTATTAAGATAGCCGCCCTTGTATTGATTTTCGAAATATCTCAAACACACTGTCGCTTACGGGGTTTGCAAAGGTTGTTGAAATCATTTGTGCCCCTCTGACATTTTTGTTAGCTATTATATGTCCAAACTAGTGCGTAGCTATTGTACTTGTACCATGTAAGGGTAGTGCATTCATTAGCAAAACGCAATACTTTAACGCGAGGTATGAAGTCAAAGCTAGTCCGAACGATCCAGCCGTAGATATTTTATTCTGTAACACATTTACAGCCTGGATCAACCTAACACACACCTAACCAAGATCCAAATTGTGCCACTGATGTTTTAATCTGGAACTTACGGAATACTATAAGGGCAATCACCTAGATCAGATCTACAGTACGACGCATAACAGAGGTAACGTTAAGGTAGAATACCCATAATCCGCCATATTGAAATTCATTATTTCGTCGAATTATTCTGGTATTTCTCTGTATACATCGATCAGGCTCAAACAATTTCTCCTATTCCACCATGCTTTTTGAACGTCGTCTGCTGCAAGACGCAAACATCTGGCGTGATATGTGGTAATGTGTTAAACGGTTGTCTGAGGGGTTCATGTCTAGCATAATGTAGTAATATTCGTATCCATGGCTCGATGGAGGGTAAAAAACGTTTAGACGAACGTACTTTTTATGAACATTTCCGGACTGGGTTAGACAGACTTAAATCACATATGATAAACAAATAAGAACAACTTATGCTAAAATCATATTAATATAGCAGGCCCGAAAAAAATTCCATCTTTTTCACATATTTCTTTCATTCATGGAAAGTTCTTTTTGAAAGATGGAAGCGATGTGTGCAGACCAAGTCTTTCATACTATGAAATATGAAAAGAAAAATTCGAACAATGATGAATTGATATTAGAAATGGTTATTATTAAAAAGAGAAATGATATATAATTAACTCATAATGCTACTTGTATGGTACACGTATATAGCCACAGTAAAAGTAAAAGAACTGGAGATTATTTTTAGAGGCTATTCATCTATTGATTCGTTCATAATTATTTCATTATCTTGGAGACATAGGTATCATGTTATTTATGTCTCTGATTATGTATCATTTTTATTTATTCTTTGGTGTGTTTTATCATCAGGCCAATACTCACCATCATTGCCTTCGACATTTATATTATTGAATAGAGAAATTATTGGTTTATCTGAAATGAGGTAGGGGCTAGTTTATATTTATTCTTAGATCGACCAGATTATGACGGAAGCTTGAAGCTTATTAAATTCACTCCCAATGACTACTCCCTGGATACTTCACCAATAATCGCGCCGAATTGTGGGTTAGTGAAGGGTTCAAGTTAAAAAAGGGTTATATATGACATTGATTAGACGGGCACAACGCTTGTAATTGACCAGGGATTGTTTAAAACAGCACTTGAACAAACCGTATGAATACATAATGAGAGCGAACGCCATCTTGTGATAGGGGTCGTTGCGACAAGGGGACGAACGAAGCGTTAAGTACCCGCATGTACTTTTCATCCTTTCTATTGGTATTAACATATGGCCATAACCGGTCTAATGTATTTCGCGCCTAATCACGCTGTTTTCGATTTTATTTTTATTTTTGTGATTTCTTTATCTTACAAAAGAGATCCTGACATGGGACTTGATAGCTAGCTAAATGCTTTTACGCACCAAACGCAGACAATCCACATTCGGCGCGAGTACTACACTGGTTATGTACACAGGAAGCAGAATCGAGAGTGATTTATCTAAGTTGTAAGAACTTGTTTCACAATCGATGTAAAATAGATTAGTTTAAAACTAAAAGACAACAAACAAGCAGAATTAAAGTGGCGAAAATGGAGTATATACCTTTTTTCTTCACATCAAAATAAGAATCCTTCATTGAATCAGCAATATACAACACACTGGGGTATAAACGGGTTTATCCTGTCACTAGTGCCATTTTGGGACCGATAACTAGGTGCCGTTTAACATTTGTGATATCCGGCACTAACCATATAACACATTCACGTGACAAATCATGACGTCATAAGAACGCAATGACACATGACGCCATATTTACATCATTCTCTGCTTTTTTTTCACGTATTTTGTTTCATTTTGTTTGTTTAAACGTATACATAAAGGTAACAGGATAAAAAGAATAGATGATTGGTGCCTTTGAAAAGGAAAAGTTATCGGGCTCGGCTCACCGGATAATATTCCTACGCCTTGCCCGATAACATTTCCGATTCACGACACCAACCATCTATTCTCTATATAGACACGGCTCACCGGATAATATTCCTACGCCTTGCCCGATAACATTTCCGATTCACGACACCAACCATCTATTCTCTATATAACCTCTTATATCACAGCTCAAAAGTTGGTTTTTTTTGGTAGTCTGCGTTTCCTGAAGTCAAATAGTACAACACATTTGATTGCTTCGTAGGACTGATTTCAGGAACAAATTATAAGGTACGAATCACCCTTCCGCGTCTTCTTCCAAATGACCCAAACGAAAATAAAAATAAAATAAAAACTAAAACTTAATTAAATGCAATGTGATAGCCGTAACTCGGCGAGCAATTTTTCCTTTTCCCACAATGTTTTCTGCCCCTTTAGCAGATCTTTTCCCGATTTCACAACAGTTTGAAATGTCGTCTGCAAACTCTTTCAATTTGGGACAGTCGAAAATTTGGCGTTTGGTTAAATAGAGGTTTTTCACATTCCAGTGTGCATGCGCAAAAGGTGGCCAAAATGATCCGCAATCTAAACGATTTTAAATGAGGGTGTAAACTTACTTCCGGTGTGACATCATGCAATTCTTCGTAATACCTTTCTTTGGTTTATAAAATCAAAAAACCACCACACTAGTTCTATGATTACCTCCCTTGTTTCAGAGTTTCATGAAGACCGGGTACCAGCGGAGGTGTGTATTTTGCCCTCCACAATCCCGGGTGAGGGGCTGGGTGTGTTCGCCAGGTGCCCGCTCAATCAGGGCACGGAGATGGGACCGTTTCCCGGCCGACTGCTGCCCAGATATCCGGACTCGAGGGCTTGTCTCTCCACCAACTCCTGGGAGGTAGGCTACGTTACTTCATATGTTTGTCTCTCGGCAAATTCTAACGTCGGCACTCTCTTTAGTGGTTGGCTACGTTATTGTGTATGCTTGTCCCTCGGCCAACTCCTGGAAGGTAGGCTACGTTACTGCATACATTTGTCTCTCAACAATTTCTTGCGTGATTGACTGCGTTATTATGTATGCTTGTCTCTCGACACTTACTTTCGAGGCAATCGTATCAACTCGACAATCCCGGCACAAGCCGATCGATACACCTCGTAGGTAGTTATGAATACACCATAAATCCTTGGGGAAATTCGGCTGTTTTCCGCCGGATAACACACCTGATTACAACATAACACACAGGGACTAAATATTTATGTAAATAGACACAAATTGGTTAAATATCCCAATTGAATGTTGTTGTTTTTTTCCTTAACTAATTTCAATAAAGTCGATCATATTAAACATCTGTGTTTCATATTTGCTCATTCGTATTTACTCCACAATCCCCGGCACAAGCCGGTAGATATACCTCGTAGGTAGTTTCATATTTGCTCATTCGTATTTACTCGGCAATCCCCGGCACAAGCCGGTAGATATACCTCGTAGGTAGTTTCATATTTGCTCATTCGTATTTACTCGGCAATCCCCGGCACAAGCCGGTAGATATACCTCGAAGGTAGTTTCATATTTGCTCATTCGTATTTACTCGGCAATCCCCGGCACAAGCCGGTAGATATACCTCGTAGGTAGTTTCATATTTGCTCATTCGTATTTACTCGGCAATCCCCGGCACAAGCCGATAGATATACCTCGTAGATAGTTTCATATTTGCTCATTCGTATTTACTCGGCAATCCCCGGCACAAGCCGGTAGATATACCTCGTAGGTAGTTTCATATTTGCTCATTCGTATTTACTCGGCAATCCCCGGCACAAGCTATAATGGCTATTTTCCATTACAGCTGTTGTACAGTTTTAAAGAAATTAAGTTTTATCATCTAAATTTTACCACATTTGCGGACGAGCAACTTTTAAGTATCAATCTATGAGATAGCCAAGTTAAAGGTGTTTATTCAAAGATGTGAGGACTTTTGGAATTCAAAAAACAATTTCTTTAAAAGTACAAATGTACACAATAAGTGTATTAGAACATTTTTAAGTCTTTTAAGTGTGTATACAGTGATTCTTCATGTACATGTATTCTAATTAAAAAGCGAGTAATTGCTTTTGAGATCTACAGCATATAAACTGAACATACTTAGATAAATTTCCTCTTCCTGAATTGATTTTAGACTTCGATAGCTACTTTTAATTTTACATTGAACTTTTGTAAATTCTGTAGATATATATAGTAGGCTGATGGCCTAGGTACTTAGAATAAGATATCTATGTCTATGCCTTTAGTTGTATAACAGACATTGACACAAAACTGTATTGTTTTAACGATATTTTGTTTTGACTTTCAAATATTCTCTTCATTGAACAAGAACCTTTAAAGGCTCATGAAAGGAAATTAATATTACATCAAACTATATAGCATTTGGTAAACTTTTGGTCAAATTCAAATAGCTATCACCAGAAAACACGTCAGCACAACTAAAACGTTAAAGCCAACAAGAAATAACCAAGATCAGCCAGTTTAATAATTCAGATTGCCTGATTCTTCACCTCTGACCTGGTCACGTGATACACACATTTCTGAATCGACCAATCAGAAATCGCAATTGGAAATATGTAAACAAACAATTTGTTGGTAAATATTGATTGAATTGGGGACAACTTTAGTTTAAGCACAACTACCTTATGTTAAAGGAGTTTATTTAATAGGGTCAAGCATCATTCTTGAATTAATGTTAGTGACGTTTATAAACGTAATAAAAGAACTCCATATATATATTTGTTTCAGTTATTTATTTGTACTCATCTCCTTACATGTGCCTTTAATGTTTGGTTAGATCCTCAATGAAGACGGGACGCTGAGAGCGTATGTAGACGGAGGACTCCCGACCAACACCAACTGGCTAGCCCATGTGAGGTGTGCACGGACGGACCGAGAACAGAATCTGGAAGTCGTACAGATCGGGAGCCATGTGTATTACCGTGTAACGAGGGTAGGTGTATAAACAACGGATCAATAATATGTGTGCATCTTGAGATGCACTGTTTGCTGCTGGGTTCCTTTGCTATCTTTAAATAAAACTTTTACTTAAAATAATTTAAAGAAGAAATACTTTGTTAAGGGAGTGTTTTGATATCTATGATATCTGAATCATCACATGGACCTTTGTATATAGTATTTGATATGTTTATTTTTTCTTTATTTTTATTCTACAAACAGGTGTGTTTGACGAGAAACTGTATAGTTTAAGTCATTAATTAATCATTGACATTGAATAAATACCTCCTTAAAATCCCTACTCACTGGTCGATGCAACGCTTCACTACATTTACCCATTACCAACCAATAACGGCGTTTGACTAGTAGAGACAGACAGACAGACATACATAGAAGGAGGGACAGATAAGATGGACATGGCCAGGTCCAACACGTTGAATTGTGTCTTATTTTGTACAACGTTTTGTTTAAACCGATTCTTGCAAAGAAAACTGGATTTTGAAACACGTTTTTCGTCGGTATGCTGTTTTTGCAATCCGTGTGATAATTTCGTGCAATCTATACAAATAAAACAAACTTTGTAACCCTACACCTATGTTATACTCATGAAGGAATGTGAGTTAATCCTCAAGTTCAACTCTATCTAAAATTGTGCCAAAATTCATAGCGAAAGCGTTGAAAGAATAGTTGTAAGATTATAATGTATTATAATTAATTACAATGTTCAAGTTATGTTTCCGGCAAGCTCAGCCAGTAACGTGTCAGGTCTACGACCCAGTGGCCCTCGGTTCGAATCCAGATTGAATATTTTTTCTTCAAGCAGGAACGGTACAGGTACGGTCCGTGACCATTTTCAGGTTATTTTATTTTTCAAGCATAGCTCAACACCTTAGAAAGGGCTAAAATGCTAAGGGTCTTAGAAAGGGCTAAAACACAAGAGCTCACCGGGGGCCCTAGCGCTCCACCTAACCAAAAGTGCGGCCACCTATACCCTAAGGTTATTTTTGCGCTCCACCCAACCAAAAGTGCGGCCACCTATACCCTTAGGTTATTTTTGCGCTCCACCCAACCAAAAGTCCTGGATCTGCCCCTGATTAACTTATCCCCTGGATTTCTGTTTCAGGACATCGATCGAGGGGCGGAGTTATTGGTGTGGTACGGGAAAACGTACGCAATGTATATGGGCGTTCCGTATGCTAAAAATAGAACTTACTGTGAGTCTTCACCCGTCAACTCTAAAGGTATGCCAAATTGTGCCTCAGACAACGTTTATACGTTATTTGAATATGTTTGTGTTTGCTACAGTGTAAATATTATATCAGTTATACTCCATGTTTCATTTAAGTACAAGTTTTTTTTCCTTTTTTTATATAGAAATAAGAATACTCACGTTCGGAACATGGACGCTAATACGGACTGGACATGGTTTTTGGATAACGCGTGTTGGAATAATCGGGACACGACTTTTTTTCAGATTTCTGGCCCCGTTGGCAATAAGTTCGAAAGCATAAGGACAGGAAAGCAAGTTGCTAACAAGTCAAATCAAATACAATGATTGCTTGAATCCTGGAAATGCCGCGATTATAATGACACTATTTTGAGAATGGTGCTACGCCGGTAACGGAGACACGATCAAACATACTTTAGACCAACGCACTGTGTCAAATAAGGTAACGGAGACACGATCCAACATACTTTAGACCAACGCACTGTGTCAAATAAGGTAACGGAGACACGATCAAACATACTTTAGACCAACGCACTGTGTCAAAAAAGGTAACGGAGACACGATCAAACATACTTTAGACCAACGCACTGTGTCAAATAAGGAATCGAAGCTAAGTTCACGCGTAATGACTTGTCTTTAGCATGTATCATGAACAAAACACTCAATTTTGTTTTAAACGAATAATTTTAAACAGTGCGTGACAAATGATCTTTTTAAGGCCGACTTGATGAGTAAGAAAGCTCCTACTGGATCTGAATGGCGACCGTATTAACCCTTTTTGTGCAGGAACTAACTTCGTGTTTATGCAAACAGGTTAGATAATAGCCAGCCGCCAATGATTGGGATACAACGATGATGATCATGTATTTTGGCCTTGTTTGTTTCAGTTTTAGTCACTGAAGAAACACCAACGAAGGACGACAGCATCCAAGAAGACCTGGTGGACGGAAAATGGCGGTGTGTTCTGTGCAAACGAGGCTTTAACTCTCGTAGCAACCTCCGGTCGCACATGCGCATTCACACCCTGGAGAAGCCGTTCGTTTGTAAATTTTGTGGACGTAAATTCAGTCAATCCTCCACACTACGAAATCATGTTCGGTTACATACAGGTACGTATTGGATTCAGTGCACGAGTCTTAATGCGCAACGTTTTGGACGTATAGCCGCTCACGAAGTTTGCAATGTGTTGTCAAAAACGTCATTCGGATACCTTTGCAACTGCCGTGTGTGGTAATTTATTCGAAAATATTAGATATCGTTGTATTTGTTATATTTTTGAGTTATGTGTTACTACGAATGTCAGGGTTGTCAAAATGATATTGTCCATATTGCCCCGCTTGCCCAAAGGCCCGAACGGCCAAGTGATTTATTTTTTAATACTTACTATGTAATGGACAAGTGCAGAAAAAGATTTGGCATTTACGAACAAGTAGATCAAATTCAGACGTCGACCCTCAATGCTAGTTTAAAAAAAAAGTAAAACAATATGAAGCAGATAGCAGGCCAGCTGCCACGAGTCGACCAATCTTTTATTATTTCCAACATTGTTTTCTGTTATATCACGGCGGTTAGTGAACCCTGATATACTTCCAGTATGACTTACTTACGACACTGCACTATATTTCTTCAAAGCCACTGACAGCTTAGAAATAATCAAAATAATTAATAATGATAATTATAATCAAAGCGCTGATAGCGCTGATGGGCTAAGGTGCGTTTAAAGCAAGATGGTTGAGGATACATTTGAAACTTTCTTTGGGCAACATCTCGAGGAAAACAGCTGCTCCTTTTACCACCATTACTATAATTATTTCTGTAAACAGAGACTGAACGATAATATATTTTTCGAACATCTTGGCATTTTACGATTTCCCATGAACATGATATGAAAAACAATCCCTTCACAAATTATGTTATTTTTTACGAATGTGATATAAAAGACAATGTCGTTACCAAATATTTTATTCACTGTCACATAAAAGAAAACATAACTGATAAAAGATCATAGTCTACAACTAGCCTCTGATAGGTATATATTAAAGAAAAAAACAATCTCCTATTGCAGGTGAGAAGCCGTACAAGTGTATCCGGTGCAAAAGCTCGTACTCACAGCTGGCCGGACTGAGGGCGCACCAGCGAAGCGCGACCCATAATCCCACGTCGGCTTTTTCTGACAGGGGCACGAACATTACCGACTCTGAATATGCCGAGTCACGTGATCCGGTCTGAAGTCGACGTCAGTGGTAAACGTCAGTGGTTGACATCAGTGGTTGACGTCAGTGGTTTACGTCAACGATTGACTTCTATGGTTGATGCGACAAGTTGACGACTGACGTCAGTAGTAAACGTCAGAGATTAATGTCAGTGATAGACGTCAGATATTGGTTTCAGTTGTTTACGTCAGTGGGTAACGTCAGTGGTTGACTTTAGTGGTTAACGAGCGGATGAAACTAATGTTGACGTCAGTGGTTAACGTAAGTGGTTAACGTCAGTGGTTAACGTCAGTGGTTAACGGCAGTGGTTAACGGCAGTGGTTAACGGCAGTGGTTAACGGCAGAAGTTAACGGCAGTGGTTAATGTCAGTTGTTAACGAGCGGATGAAATTAAGGTTGACGTATCTTTCAACAATCAAGACTCAAAACTTTGAGCCATTATAACCCCCCACCCCCAACCGTCCCCAACCCCAAACATGTTACACTGGGTAAATTGAGTTATACATAATAAAACTTCATTTATAACAACAAAGCGGACCACTATATGATCATGGCTTTATATATAACACCTGCTTAATCTACAATCAGGAAGAATCAATCTAGCTTAGTATATATTGTTTGTGGTAGATCCCAAAAGCGATGTCACACTTTTAGATAAAATTGCGTTTAATTTACTGTATAAACACTGTGCAGAATTTAAAACGATGCTATTCTGCTTCCAATGACTGTTCTTCAGTGCGTATCGTATAACAGTACAGTTATGGTGAGGATGTTAAACTATTTCTTAACTTCCAAAGTGCCTCACATCTGTGAACAAGGACCTTTAAAATTGGACTCATACTACCGGTTATTTTGAGTCAAGAGGACATTCGGGTTCTCCCTCGTTGTCTAAGGCATATATATTTTATTTTTTTATTTTTTAATAATTTTGTAAGAATCGTGTCCCAATTATATCATGCAGCCCCGGTAAGGATCTGACAACTGTAACAGCAGAAATGTAAAAATAAACGCATACCTGGGAGAATTTTGTTCATACTACAGAACACATTTCAATTGTTGTTGTTGTATGTCATACTTGTGTATGTGTAGTCCTCAAATTTTTAATCTCTTTATTAATGATATATGCAACCATGTTAAAAGCAAATGCGATTCAGGAATTTATGTTTCAAATAGTATTCCAAAAATCATTACTTTAATGTTTGCAGACGACGTTGCTAGTCCAGCAGACTCAGTTATAAGCTTACAGAGGCAAATTAATGCTATTGAGGAATTCTCAAACAAAAGTGGTATGAAGATCAATCTTACTAAAACACAAATTGTTGTTTTCAGAAATGGTGGACCTCTCAGAAAGACTGAGAAATGGTTTCTAAACAACACTCCAATAACTGTATCTTCCTTCTATAAGTATATGGGCTTGTTATTTACACCCAAACTCAAATGGTCAAAAGCTCTCACAGCCCTTACAGCACAAGCCAAAAAGTCATTGAACAGCATAAATTCGTATAGATACATGTATGGTCCCTTAACCCACAATGATTACTTTAAAGTTTTTGATTCAATGGTAAAACCCATCCTATGCTATGGTTCAGAGCTATGGGGTTATAGCTACAGAAGTACAGTTGAAAATACCCAAATATCTGCATGCAAACAAATTCTTGGAGTAGGTAAAAACACCAGCAACCAAATGGCTTTAGGTGAATGTGGTCGTTATCCCCTATGTTTAGATTATTATGTTAAATTCTTAAAGTACTGGTGTAAACTGATCCATATGGCCCGGTACCGATATCCAAAACAATGTTATATAATGCTAAAAAGGTTAGACGATTGTGGAAGACATACATATGCAACAGAAGTTAGAAATTTATTATTCACCCACGGATTTGGATTTGTCTGGATCTCGCAGGATATTGGCAATACTAAAGCTTTCATAGCAGAATTTAAATTAAGACTCAAAGATATACTACAGCAGAATTGGCATAACGCTCTATCTAATACGTCTAAAGGATGTTTTACACACAATTTAAGTCTCTCTTAAACGTTGAACATTATCTACTGTTTAATCTTCCTTTTTATTTGAGAAAGGCATTTGCGAAATTTCGGTGCTCAAACCATAGGCTCAATGTAGAAGTTGGAAGACACCATAATGTCCTAAGAGAAGACCGTTTCTGTACTTTCTGTCTTGGGGAATCCGACATCGAAACAGTCGAAGACGAAATCCATGTATTTTTCTACTGTAAACGGTACGAAAAATATAGGAAAATATATATTGGGAAACAACTAAATAAAACCCAAGAAGCCTTTAACGCATACATGTCTTGCTCAAATGAATTACGACTATTGAACATCTGCAAATTTATTCATAAAATAATGCAAGTACGAAGCGACAACATTGTCTCTCTATGTTTATAACCATTTATCTGTCAGAGACAAGCCGTAACGTCTCCATAAACAGGCATACGTTGAGAGCACTGTGGCAAAACGACAATCCACACATCGTGAGCGGATTCTTCTTTTGTCACAGTGCTTTCAACTCCTATCTTTATATATTACACAATAACACAGTGTTTCATTCAATGATGTGTACATATGCCTAGATGTGTTTAACCCAATACCGAACGAACTCTAGTGATTACTTGTCTGAAGCAGACGACCTAAGAAAACATTGCGAGAAAGGATGAAATTGCTCTTCATGCGCGATTTATCCTTTTCCATTAATGTTTTCTACCCTATCGAAACTTTGTTTTTCAATTTTATCACATTTTGAATTGTCGTCTGCATGCTTTTTCAAATTGGGACAGTCCAAAAATTGCCGTTTAGTAATGGGTTGAAATGACCTAAAACTGAATTTAAAAGGACAGCCTTTGAGAATATTGCGATAAGGGGAGAACTTGCTGATCATGAGCGTATCCCTTGGTCGCAGAGTTTTTACTTTTATAAGGCTGTAAATTAATTTTACTATACATTTTACATTGTTATCTAGATGTGTTTAAAATTATCTCCTGCAGACTCCGCAAAATATAAGCAATGATAGCATTGTGATAGAAGTAGAAATCGCTCATTGTGTGCGAATACTTTCGTCACAATGTTATCTTTCTTGTATTAAGAATTCACTCAGCTTTATATGAATATTGTTCATCTACATAGCTGTGTTCAGAAACGCCTGCTGCATCCTTCGTTACAGACAACCTTTGATAAGATACTTCTATTGTAAAAAGGGATAAAGCAATGTTTCAGTTAGTAGTTTGATCTTTTACCTAGATGTGTTCAATGTTGTATGCTGCGGACATTTTGACAGACAATCTTTGGGAGAATTGAGGCAAGTGGGGAAATCGCTCTCCATGAGTGGATCCCTCCTTTTCCACAATATTTCCAACTATCTTTAAGCATGAACACAGCTTTGTTCTGTATTCTGTCTGTTTGTCTATATGTATTCAATTCGTCTACTGCTGACTTAACAAATATATCAACCATTGAGGGCATTGTGACAAAGGGAGTATTAGCTCGCTGTAGGCGAATTCTTCTTTTCTCTCATTATTTTCACACCGTTTTTCATAGGGTTGTCTTATATATTTGTATACATATGTTCGATATGCCTGCTACAGACCTCTTGAAACAGAAAATACTTAATTCCAAATTGCATGTTAATGCTTTTTAATATTTATGTAACATATATATCAGGGAAATATTGTAAAAAATATGTTTGTATTATGGGCCGGAGGCCTCATATATTGTGAATAAATCATTTGAACTTAAATTTGAACTTGTAGTGAAAGGGTTTACATGCATCCATTTACTGACGCAATCTTAGACGACCCATTTGGCACAGGGATATTGTTGTACAGCTATTTACCTGATTGCCAAGGGGTTGTCTACAATTCCATGTCAACACCTGTTTGTTTACAACATAACAAGGTCATTCAGTGACTGTCATGAGAGTGGAGAGCAAAGAGCATTCGGAACACCTCGGCCATTTCTTAAAATAACCTCGGAGGTAATATGGGAGCCATCTTTGAAAGTAGGTCAGCAACGAAGGGCATGTCCGTTTGCAATCGTATCTACTCGGCAATCCCCGTAACAAGTCGGTAGATATACCTCGTAGGCAGTACATGAATACACTAGAAATCCTGGGGTAATTCGCCTTATTTCCGGCGGATAACGCAAAATGCACACAGGCACTAAATATGTATTTTAGATACACACAAATTGGCTATATATCACCATTGAATGTTGTTTTTACCCTTTTCATTAAAGATGATCATATCAACACATCTTTGTTTCATATTTTGTCAATTGGCTCTTCTCGGTAATCCCCGGCTTGTGCCGGGGATTTCCGAGTAGATACGATTGCAAACGGACATGCCCTTCGTTGCTGACCTACTTTCAAAAATGGCTCCCCATTGCCTCCGAGGTTATTTTAAGAAATGGCCGAGGTGTTCCGATTGGTCCGTTTGCAATCGTATCTACTCGGAAATCCCCGGCACAAATCCCCGGCACAAATCCCCGGCACAAATCCCCGGCACAAGCCGGGGATTGCCGAAAAGAGCCGATTGACAAAATATGAAACAAAGATGTGTTGATATGATCATCTTTAATGAAAAGGGTAAAAAAAACCATTCAATTATGATATATAACCAATTTGTGTGTATTTAAATACATATTTAGTGCCTGTGTGGATTTTACGTTATCCGCCGGAAATAAGGCGAATTACCGAAAGGATTTCTGGTGTATTCATGTACTGCCTACGAGGTATATCTACCGATTTATGACGGGGATTGCCGAGTTGATACGATTGTATATCTACCGACTTATGACGAGGATTGCCGAGTTAATACGATTGCCGACGGAGCACACGACCACGATGGCCGCTCGGACCGGGGACAGTTATGCGACCTGGTAGGGATGTTATATGCTAGGGACTCTCCAATCCAAGCTACTTGGATATTTCTGTGAGCTGTGGAATTCACCCCGGATATAATTGTAGGGTTACAATATTTCGGGTAAATCGGTTCCGGTGTTTAACGACTTTTCTAAGCGTGCACGTTAAGTAGTATAATGTGTATGGAAGTGTTGGTTTTAAATCATTTTTTTTATCTGTAACTCATACGAAATGGCGAAACTATAAGTTGTGACATATATAGTTGTTTCCTTAATCAAATTAAATGACTTTTTAGATTTCACACTTAAGATCTATTTTTGAAAACAAAGTGAAGTGATGTCATTCCGCTGGGAAACAATATGGCGTCATCCCTATTATTTCACAGGTGTTTTCATTGAATAAACCCGATTTGTTCAGATTGGGGACTCTTGTAAATACCAATCGTATATACTCGGCAATCCCCGTCACAAGTCGGTAGATATACAATCGTATCTACTCGGCAATCCCCGGCACAAGTCGGTAGATATACCTCGTAAGCAGTTCCAATCGTATCTACTCGGCAATTCCCCGTAACAAGTCGGTAGATATACCTCGTAGGCAGTACATGAATACACCAGAAATCCTGGGGTAATTCGCCTTATTTCCGGCGGATAACGCAAAATGCACACAGGCACTAAATATGTATTTGAATACACACACATTGGTTAAATATCACAATTAAATGTTTTTTTACCCTTTCATAAAAGATGATCATATGAACACATCTTTGTTTCATATTTTGTCAATCAGCTCTTTCCGGTAATCCCCGGCTTGTGACGGGGATTGCCGAGTTGATACGATTGGCCCTTCGTTGCTGACCTACTTTCAAAAATGGCTCCCCATTACCTCCGAGGTTATTTTAAGAAATGGCCGAGGTGTTCCGAATGAAGCAGTTCATCAATACACCAGAAATCCTGGGGTAATTCGGCTGTTTTCCGGCGGATAACTCACATGATTACAACATGCACACAAACACTATATATACATGTAAATTCACACAAATTGGTTATATATCACAATTGAATGTTTTTTTTTTTTTATAATGTTTTCATTAAAGATTATGATATCAACACATCTTTGTTTCATATTTTGTCAATCGTATTTTCTCGGTAATCCCCGGCTTGGGTCGGGGATTGCCGAGTAGATACGATTGCAAACGGACATGCCCTTCGTGGCTGACCTACTTTCAAAATGGCTCCCCATTACCTCCGAGGTTATTTTAAGAAATGGCCGAGGTGTTCCGAATTAGTAAATACTGAGGAATGAATAAATCTCACTTTACTATCTACGGGTATTCGGAACACCTCGGCCATTTCTTAAAATAACCATACATATCAATCGGAACTACTCGTGTATTTCCTTGAGCTGTTTTCATTTGATAAACCCGATGTGTTCAGATTGCCATACATATATGTCTACCGACTTGTTACGGGGATTGCCGAGTAGATACGATTGCTATCTACGGCTTGTCTTCGTAATCCTTCCATTGCAGTACTATTCGTCAGCCCCCAACTCATCTCGCCACGTGAGCCCATATGGAGAAACTGGTTATCCCATTACCAAACAATAACGACATTTGACCACATTATTACAGACCACTCAAGAAAACATTGTGGGAAAAGGAGAAATTGCTCGTGACGAGCAATTTTTCCTTTTCTCACAATGTTTTTTGCCCTATCGGAAGATTATTCCCCATTTTCATCACATTTTGAAATGTCGTCTGCAAACTCATTTAATTTGGGACAGTCGAAAATTTGGTGTTTGGTAAAGGGTTAAAAGGGAAATAAAGAAAGGGGCGTTATTCAAGCGGTGACAGATATTGGATTCTGGAGCGTGATAAAGAAAATCATGCGGGATCTCTTGTACACTTCTCTTTTGTGTCCCTTGCGACAGATTTGGAGTTTGGTTTTATTTTGTATTTTCAATGATAGGCCTAATAGGTCACATCATTTTGCAATTAAATTGTTGGGTTGCTCCTGTTTAAAGTACATATATGTATGTGACATTTAGAACCCTCTAGAAGTAAGGAGGACAAGAGAAGAAATGGAAAAAGAGAGGTACATGTAGAATGAAAAAGACAGACAGACAGACAGACAGACAGACGGACGGACGGACGGACGGACGGACGGACGGACGGACGGACGGACGGACGGACAGACAGACAGACAGACAGACAGACAGACAGACAGACAGACATACAGACAGACAGACAGACAGACAGACAGACAGACAGACAGACAGACAGACAGACAGACAGACAGACAGACAGACAGACAGACAGACAGACAGACAGACAGACAGACAGACAGACAGACAGACAGACAGACAGACAGACAGACAGACAGACAGACAGACAGACAGACAGACAGACAGACAGGAGGGTATTGACGGATGAATAGATCGAAAGACCTTTATAAAAAGAGTCATATAGTTTGATGTTTGCCGTCATTTTGTAAATGTTTAATTTTGTCTCGGCTTGCTTTTAAATCGAGGAAGCACATCTCATATTCTACCATTGCTTACAGGAATAACTGTTGAAAACAATGTAAAACCAAAGCCATGTACCTTAAATTAATGACAATACGCCGTTCGGTGTATGAGGTAACATTAGAGTTTTCGAGATACTTTGATTGCACTGATTGACAAAACGTCAAAGCCGCTGTGTTAATATCTTAATAAATAGTCGTCGAAGGCAGGCTTAATATCATAACATGTATCCCACAAAAGCGACATTTCACTATCTCGCTAAAAAAATCCATCAATAGATGTTCTTCAGAACGTGCCCCGAGACATGATTAACCGCTGTTTTGTAATAACGCCTTTAAAATCTCGACCTCTCTCTGTATTCATGACGGAGCGACGCTTTATCGGTGAAGAACCTTTTAATTATAATGGATAACAGAAAGTATGTGGGTAGCAAATAGGGGTTCTCTTTACGCCCCATAACACACGCATAGAAAACATTGGACAGCGTGATGAATTCCATTAACCATGTCCTCCATGCTGATTTTGTACATGTAGGTTCGTATGGAACATTCACGTCGATTTAAATGTCGAACATTTTTACAGGTTCCTTGAACTTCGAAGTATAGAGATCATACATTAGCTGGGTTATAACATTACACTAGAGGGGTTATATCATTACACTAGCTGGGTTATATCATAACACTAGCTGGGTTATATCATTACACTAGCTGGGTTATATCATTACAAAAGATGGGTTATATCATTACACTAGCTGGGTTATATCATAACACTAGCTGGGTTATATTATTACACTAGAGGGGTTATATCATACACTAGCTGGGTTATATCATTACACTAGCGGGGTTATATCAATACACTAGCTGGGTTATATCATTACACTAGCTGGGTTATATCAATACTCTAGAGGGGTTATATCATACACTAGCTGGGTTATATCATTACACTAGCTGGGTTATATCATTACACTAGCTGGGTTATATCATACACTAGCTGGGTTATATCATTACACTAGCTGAGTTATATCATTACACTATGTGGGTTATATCATTACACTATGTGGGTTATATCATTACACTAGGTGGGTTATATCATTACACTAGAAGGGTTATATCATTACACTAGAGGGGTTATATCATTTCACTAGCTGAGTTATATCATTACACTAGCTGGGTTATATCATTACACTAGAGGGGTTATATCATTTCACTAGCTGAGTTATATCATTACACTAGCTGGGTTATATCATTACATGAGAGGGGTTATATCATTACACTAGCTGGGTTATATCGTTACACTAGCTGGGTTATATCATACACTAGCTGGGTTATATCATACACTAGCTGGGTTATATCATTACACTAGCTGGGTTATATCATTACACTAGAGGGGTTATATCATTACACTAGAGGGGTTATATCATTACACTAGCTGGGTTATATCATTACACTAGCTGGGTTATATCATTACACTAGCTGGGTTATATCATTACACTAGCTGGGTTATATCGTTACACTAGCTGAGTTATATCATTACACTAGCTGGGTTATATCATTACACTAGAGGGGTTATATCATTACACTAGCTGGGTTATATCGTTACACTAGCTGGGTTATATCATACACTAGCTGGGTTATATCATACACTAGCTGGGTTATATCATTACACTAGCTGGGTTATATCATTACACTAGCTGGGTTATATCATTACACTAGCTGGGTTATATCGTTACACTAGCTGGGTTATATCATTACACTAGCTGGGTTATATCATTACACTAGCTGGGTTATATCATTACGCTAGCTGGGTTATATCATTACACTAGCTGGGTTACATCATTTTAAAAGGGGGGTTATATCATTACACTAGAGGGGTTATATCATTACACTAGCTGGGTTATATCATTACATTAGCTGGGTTATATCATTACACTAGCTGGGTTATATCATTACACTAGCGGGGTTATATCATTACACTAACTGGGTTATATCATACACAAGAGGGGTTATATCATACACAAGAGGGGTTATATCATTACACTAGCTTGGTTATATCATTACACTAGCTGGGTTATATCATTACACTAGAGGGGTTATATCATTACACTAGCTGGGTTATATCATTACACTAGCTGGGTTATATCATTACACTAGCTGGGTTATATCATTACACTAGAGGGGTTATATCATTACACTAGCTGGGTTATATCATTACACTAGCTGGGTTATATCATCTATATATCACTAGCTGGGTTATATCATTACTAGCTGGGTTATATCGTTACACTAGCTGGTTATATCATTACACTAGCAGGGTTATATCATTACACTAGCTGGGTTATATCATTACACTAGCTGGGTTATATCATTACACTAGCTGGGTTATATCATACACTAGCTGGTTTATATCATACACTAGCTGGGTTATATCATTACACTAGAGGGGTTATATCATTACACTAGCTGGGTTATATCATTACACTAGCTGGGTTATATCATTACACTAGCTGGGTTATATCATTACACTAGCTGGGTTATATCATTACACTAGCTGGGTTATATCATTACACTAGAGGGGTTATATCATTACACTAGCTGGGTTATATCATTACACTAGAGGGGTTATATCATTACACTAGCTGGGTTATATCATTACACTAGCTGGGTTATATCATTACATTAGCTGGGTTATATCATTACACTAGCTGGGTTATATCATTACACTAGCTGGGTTATATCATTAGTATAAGGCATTAATTTGGTTGGTTACATAGATTTTCGCGCAATCTTTTAACAGTTTTAGCTATATAAAAGGCATTTGGCATTCACTTGGTTGATTTGATTTTTTCCCAGTTTTCAACAGTTGTTAAGTTATACAACGCGTATTAGGCATCTATTAACATATCCTTGCAAAACTACGGGAGAAGTCACCAATTCCTTGGGTTTTTTTTCCAAGATATTCTTGTAATATTAAATACACCAAATAGAACAAAATGCGATTTCAATCTAAACAAACTTTCAAACAACAATTAATCTAAGAAAAAACACTAAATTAATTTAATCTTTCGGTCACTCTTGTCTGGTTCCCGTCCAACTATAATAGATTGGTACTTTTAAGGGGCAGGTAATCCAGACTAGCAGTAGTCCGTATGATCCAGACGTAGATATTTATAGATGTCTGCTGTTGTTATGAACTCAGAGATGTCGTTTATTTATTTCGGTTTTACAACATGTCAACGTTATTACAGTTATGTTGCAATGTCCGACTCTTAATGGAGGAATACCTGTTATTCAACTGCCCACAAGGGCTGGTCAAGCCCGGTAGAACCATTCTCAAGTCAGTCGAGAACCACCTTTCATGAAAAGCAAAAATGCCGTCACCAGGATTTGAAGCCGCGCGGAGAGGGACCATGTGGTCTCAAGTTCAGTACTCTAACCACTAGGCCACTGAGGCTTAGACATGTCATTAATGACCAAATTGGGGAATGGAATTGGTAAAATAAATTGTTGACGAAATAAACAAATTATAAGGTGTGTAACGCTGTATCAACAATTTTTCAGTTATGTAACAGCATCCACCAGTACTAGGCTAGGGCTCTGAAGTGACTTTCAAAATGTCATTCCCACGAAAACAGAGTCGTTGGTAGGCCTCGAACCCGGGACCCCAAGTTCTAAGTCCGCCATCTTAGCCACGCAGAACCATCCTGGCTAAATAGTGTACAAAGGTGTTGCTTTCAATAACTCTATAAGGACATATTTTGTTTGACTAGTCATGGTCATAAAATAGTTTAATCCAAAAGGGCTTAAAATGTTGCATGTGAGAAAAAACAAGCACGATTCTATTTTCACATTTAATATTTTGATATCAATAATACACAGCTTCTATTTCAATAAATAACCCTCAATATAAATAAATAATCATAGAGTTTTGTGCAGTTTACAGATAAACATTTATATCTCGTTAAACCGAACACGTCCGTTCCCAACAAAATTTCCGGATTAACAGATAGTCCGGACTAATGATGCAGGGTCTGGTCTTATACATATTCAGACATAAACGGTCTATATGCACGTGTATACTTATAACCCTTTACCAAATACCAATTTTCGACCGTCCCAAATTGGAAGAGTTTGCAGACGACATTTCAAAACGTGATGTAATTCAAAATAAATCTTCTGATATGACAGAAATCATTGTGGGTCAAGGAGAAATTGCTCGTCACGAGCAATTTCTCCTGTACCAACAATGTTTTTAAGAGCCGTCTGCAACAAACTTGTCAAATTTCGTTACTGTTTGGTAATTGGTTAAGCAAATAACTGCACAATAATTCCGTTCCCTTATAATTCCAGATTGCGAGACATCCGGATAATCAGGGTCCGGATAAACGAGGCTTCACTGTTCACAAGGTATTGTAAACAGTTACAATTGATAATGTGGATGTTCTTCAACTCCACAGATATTTCCTGACATCAGCTACAGAAGATTCTAGAAACCACTGTGACAAAACGATAAATTGCTCATGATGAGCAATTTATCTTTTTGTCACAATGGTTTCTACCCAACACACAGAAGTGTATTGGCTTACATGACAAGCAATCATCACTTTATAATTATTATCTGAAATGATTTTAGTTTTATTTTTAGTCTGCTGTTGTTTAAAATTTTGAATAGTATCTTTAATAAAAGTCCTATACTGACATGTGATATTTCATTGAGAGTGTCTCGAAGAAATGATTCTTACAATATGTTACTTTGCAATATTACTTATTCCCAAATTAAAATAAAAGGGAATGTGAATGTTGTTTTGAACCAACGCATATTTCTAGCACAATTTTTTTTATTACTTGTGCGTTTTACAAGAAGTTGACAAAGTAAAATCAATACATTTTTGGTTTCTAAAGGAAACATATTTCAGATTAAATCAAATACCATTTTCAAACACACTGAACACAAAAGGCAGTGGCTAGCTGAATCCCTCATGGTGATTTGTTTGTCTATATGGGGTTAAAAGCTATGTGAACAGTATTTCAGTTATTTTACCTATTTCCTGTATTTTACCACCTCATGGTGAAATTCTAACAGGTCTAAATAAAAAGCTATATTAGATGATGAATATTAAGTACAGGATATATAAACATATCTTCAATAATTCTACACATTTTCTATGTGATACTTTTATACATACCATTGTTACTATAGCAGTAATTAATTGATTTATGATGTCAAAATGAGAACCAATCATTTTGTTTTCGGTTGAATGGATTGATAAACGTGCTTGTTCACAGAAGAGAAACTTTGAAAATCAAAATAAAAAGTTGTTAAAACGATAAACTTTTGTATTGTTGTTTGATATATTATTTTAAGTTGTTAAAACAATACAGCTTTTGCATTGTTGTTTGATCTATTATTTCAAGTTGTTAAAACAATACAGCTTTTGTATTGTTGTTTGATATATTATTTTAAGTTGTTAAAACAATACAGCTTTTGTATTGTTGTTTGATATATTATTTTAAGTACATATTGAAAACATAACTCAATAGTTGTCAATTTATCAAAGTATGTTCAGTTTACTATTTGCGGTAGATTTCAAAAGCAATGCCTCCAACACGGGTTAAAACTCATGAAAGTGGTAGACTTGAATTGCCATTGATTCCACCGGACAAGACCAGCTTTTATGGGTCGATTCATTCAAAAGATCTTCATACATTCACCTTTCATCACAATGAAAATTGCAAAAAAACTGAAAAAGTGTCCAACTCAATGTGAAAACCAAATAAAACCATAAATCAACAAGTCATGATACATTTGACACCTCAATCTAACAGAAATACTGTGAAAGCAATGTTTTATCCCAATCTGAAAATAAAATAAACAATGTTTTCACTTCCACAGGGGTATGAGCACAATGAAATTTATTTGAACCCTCGATATGCGTACAGGAGAGGGTAGTGTCATCTAATGGGCTTTGCCTTTATCCACCTTTCTTCTTGTTAAGCTGACTCACAACCACTGGAACTGTGGAAAGAGAGAGGAAAAAACAGGGATCAGGATAAGACGGCTAATCAGAGTCTTTTGTACATTGTTTCCCCAAAAACGTATCAGAGAAATCCTAATTTGAGGGTACTTATAAGAATAATCTTATCGAGACGATTCGTTTGAGTTACTACAACATAGGGTTTAGAGAAGCAATAAATAACTTAGCTACGGCTTCAGGTGAACATCTCTTCTCTGTGTAATATATTAAATGAATAAAACAGTCCTATTTTGTTGGTACTCATAAAAATCGTCTAATCGAGACATATCTTTTGAGTAACTACAACATAGGGTTAAAAGAAGCAATAAATAACTTAGCTACAGTCTTAGAATTACTATTCTGTGTTATATTTCAGACAATAAAAAAAACCCTATATTGTGGCCTTGTGGGTACTCAATAAAATTGTCTCATCGAGACGATTCATTTGAGAACCTACAATGTAAGGGTTAACCCTTTCCCAAACAACAAATTTTTGACTATCTATCCCAAACTGGAAGAGTTTGCAGACGACATTTCAAAAAGTGATGAAATTAGAAAATTATCTTCTGATAGGCCAGAAACCATTGTGGGAAAAGGAAAAATTGCTCGCCACGAGCAATTTCTCCTTTTCCCTCAATGTTTTCTAAAGTCATTGCAACAAAGTGGTCAAATGTAGTTATTGTTTGGGAAAAGATTAAGAGAAGCAATAATAAGTTAGCTACGGCCTAGGGTGAACACCTCTTTTCTGTGTATTTCTCTGAATGACAAGGGCATAAAAACTGTTTCATCAAATTCTTGACAGCCATCACCTTGATTTCCATGCCTGTGAAAAAATGTTATCATATTTTAAAAATTATTACCCGGTAAATTTAGTATTAGTTCATTTTCAACTTGCTCATATTAAGTCATGGGTAATTAGTTCATCATATTTGTTTTGTTTTATTTGTTTAGTTCACCATATTTGTTTTGCATCAATTGTGAAGGAAGCTCAAAGCCACTCCCGATGACTGCTGCCTGGATACTAAACCAGTAATCGCGCCGGTTTGTGGGTTAGTCCGGGGAATTTTTACCTCACCCAACAGGGATTGGAACCCGGGACCCTCGGTACAAGAGCCCAACGGTCTACCCCTGCACCAATGTCGTCCACAACGTCTTATAGTTTTGTGATCTTTGGTATATTATACGATGATATCAACTTTTTGGCAACTATCATTTCCCTTAAATAGGTTAAACAAATTTGTAAAAGATCCAATTCATCAACTACGGCATCCCTTGATAGCAACAAATCTGTTAAAAATACGAATCACAATTCACAAATTATTTTTGACATTTAAGTTTCGAAAAAGTAGAAAAAATAGGATCAAATGCGTAAATTGCAATTAAGAACTCACATTTATCATATTTAATTTTTTGTTTGAAAAATACTACAAAAAAGAATTAACCTTCTAGAAATGTTTTGGAAATGTAATAAATAGAATGTTCCATGAAACATTTACGAATCTGTTAAAGGTTAGGAGAAATGCACTAGTGTGCTTCAGTTTGCATAATTCCACACTCTTCACTGATGTACAATGGAATGCCCTCTATCTTATCTTTTTAACCCTTTACCAAACACCAAGTTTTCAACTGTCCCAAATTAAATGAGTTTGCAGCCGACATTTCAAAATGTGATGAAATTGGAAAATAACCTTTTGATAGGGCAGAAAACATTGCGGGAAAAGGAGAAAATGCTCATTAAGAGCAATTCCTCTTTTTCCCACAATGTTTTCCAGAGTCATCTGCAACACACTGGTCAAATGTCGTTATTGTTTGTTAATTGGCTAAACTATAAGGCCCTTTATCCACAGCATATGAACACTTTTGATTAGTGCAGAGAGGCAAATAATCTGTATGACATTTGATGTTAATACTTACACTTATGAGTTATTTGAAGAAACTCAAATGTCATTCAAAATATTCAGCAAAGCACGGTTACAAACTCAGAACCCCAGTAATCCAAGTCCTACACACGGTTACAATCTCAGAACCCCAGTAATCCAAGTCCTACACACAACAAACTCAGAACCCCAGTAATCCAAGTCCTATACACAACAAACTCAGAACCCCAGTAATCCAAGTCCTACACACGGTTACAAACTCAGAACCCCAGTAATCCAAGTCCTACACACGGTTACAATCTCAGAACCCCAGGAATCCAAGTCCTACACACAACAAACTCAGAACCCCAGTAATCCAAGTCCTCCACACAACAAACTCAGAACCCCAGTAATCCAAGTCCTACACACAACAAACTCAGAACCCCAGTAATCCAAGTCCTCCACAAAACAAACTCAGAACCCCAGTAATCCAAGTCCTACACACGGTTACAATCTCAGAACCCCAGTAAGCCAAGTCCTACACACGGTTACAAACTCAGAACCCCAGTAATCCAAGTCCTACACACAACAAACTCAGAACCCCAGTAATCCAAGTCCTACACACAACAAACTCAGAACCCCAGTAATCCAAGTCCTACACACAACACACTCAGAACCCCAGTAATCCAAGTCCTACACACAACAAACTAAGAACCCCAGTAATCCAAGTCCTACACACAACAAACTCAGAGCCCCAGTAATCCAAGTCCTACATCCAAACTCCAGTAATCCAAGTCCTACACACAACAAACTCAGAACCCCAGTAATCCAAGTCCTACACACAACAAACTCAGAACCCCAGTAATCCAAGTCCTACACACAACAAACTCAGAACCCCAGTAATCCAAGTCCTACACACAACAAACTCAGAACCCCAGTAATCCAAGTCCTACACACAACAAACTCAGAACCCCAGTAATCCAAGTCCTCCACACAACAAACTCAGAACCCCAGTAATCCAAGTCCTACACACAACAAACTCAGAACCCCAGTAATCCAAGTCCTACACACAACAAACTCAGAACCCCAGTAATCCAAGTCCTACACACAGTTACAAACTCAGAACCCCAGTAATCCAAGTCCTACACACAGTTACAAACTCAGAACCCCAGTAATCCAAGTCCTCCACACAACAACTCAGAACCCCAGTAATCCAAGTCCTCCACACAACAAACTCAGAACCCCAGTAATCCCAAGTCCTACACACAACAAACTCAGAACCCCAGTAATCCAAGTCCTACACACAACAAACTCAGAACCCCAGTAATCCAAGTCCTACACACGGTTACAAACTCAGAACCCCAGTAATCCAAGTCATCCACACAACAAACTCAGAACCCCAGTAATCCAAGTCCTACACACAACAAACTCAGAACCCCAGTAATCCAAGTCCTACACACGGTTACAAACTCAGAGCCCCAGTAATCCAAGTCCTACACACAACAAACTCAGAACCCCAGTAATCCAAGTCCTACACACAACAAACTCAGAACCCCAGTAATCCAAGTCCTACACACGGTTACAAACTCAGAACCCCAGTAATCCAAGTCCTACACACAACAAACTCAGAACCCCAGTAATCTAAGTCCTACA
>OX401418.1:29014760-29064084 GCA_947846245.1 Cerastoderma edule
AATCCAAGTCCTCCACACAACAAACTCAGAACCCCAGTAATCCAAGTCCTACACACAACAAACTCAGAACCCCAGTAATCTAAGTCCTACACACAACAAACTCAGAACCCCAGTAATCCAAGTCCTACACACAACAAACTCAGAACCCCAGTAATCCAAGTCCTATACACAACAAACTCAGAACCCCAGTAATCCAAGTCAGACACACGGTTACAAACTCAGAACCCCAGTAATCCAAGTCCTACCCACAACAAACTCAGAACCCCAGTAATCCAAGTCATCCACACAACAAACTCAGAACCCCAGTAATCCAAGTCCTCCACACAACAAACTCAGAACCCCAGTAATCCAAGTCCTACACACGGTTACAAACTCAGAACCCCAGTAATCCAAGTCCTACACACAACAAACTCAGTACCCCAGTAATCTAAGTCCTACACACAACAAACTCAGAACCCCAGTAATCCAAGTCCTACACACAACAAACTCAGAACCCCAGTAATCCAAGTCCTACACACGGTTACAAACTCAGAACCCCAGTAATCTAAGTCCTACACACAACAAACTCAGAACCCCAGTAATCTAAGTCCTACACACAACAAACTCAGAACCCCAGTAATCCAAGTCCTACACACGGTTACAAACTCAGAACCCCAGTAATCCAAGTCCTACACACAACAAACTCAGTACCCCAGTAATCTAAGTCCTACACACGGTTACAAACTCAGAACCCCAGTAATCCAAGTCCTACACACAACAAACTCAGAACCCCAGTAATCCAAGTCATACACACAACACACTCAGAACCCCAGTAATCCAAGTCCTCCACACAACAAACTCAGAACCCCAGTAATCCAAGTCCTACACACAACAAACTCAGAACCCCAGTAATCTAAGTCCTACACACAACAAACTCAGAACCCCAGTAATCCAAGTCCTCCACACAACAAACTCAGAACCCCAGTAATCCAAGTCCTCCACACAACAAACTCAGAACCCCAGTAATCCAAGTCCTACACACAACAAACTCAGAACCCCAGTAATCCAAGTCCTACACACGGTTACAATCTCAGAACCCCAGTAATCCAAGTCCTACACACAACAAACTCAGAACCCCAGTAATCCAAGTCCTACACACAACAAACTCAGAACCCCAGTAATCCAAGTCCACACACAACAAACTCAGAACCCTAATCCAAGTCCCACACACAACAAAACTCAGGAACCCCAGTAATCCAAGTCCCACACACAACAAACTCAGAACCCCCTAGTAATCCAAGTCCTACACACAACAAACTCAGAACCCCAGTAATCCAAGTCCTACACATGGTCACACCAGAACCCCAGTAATCCAAGTCCTACACACGGGTTACAATCTCAGAACCCCAGTAATCCAAGTCCTACACACAACAAACTCAGAACCCCAGTAATCCAAGTCCTACACACAACAAACTCAGAACCCCAGTAATCCAAGTCCCTCCACACAACAAACTCAGAACCCCAGTAATCCAAGTCCTACACACAGTTACAATCTCAGAACCCCAGTAATCCAATGCCTACAATAATAACAAACTCAGAACCCCAGTAATCCAAGTCCTACACACGTTACAACTAGAACCCCAGTAATCCAAGTCCTCCACACAACAAACTCAGAACCCCAGTAATCCAAGTCCCACACACAACAAACCCAGAACCCCAGTAATCCAAGTCCTACACACAACAAACTCAGAACCCCAGTAATCCAAGTCCCTCCACACAACAAACCCAGAACCCTAGTAATCCAAGTCCTCCACACAACAAACTCAGAACCCTAGTAATCCAAGTCCTACACACAACAAACTCAGAACCCCAGTAATCCAAAGTCCTACACACAACAAACTCAGAACCCCAGTAATCCAAGTCCTACACACAACAAACTCAGAACCCCAGTAATCCAAGTCCTCCACACAACAAACTCAGAACCCTAGTAATCCAAGTCCTACACACAACAAACTCAGAACCCCAGTAATCCAAGTCCTACACACAACAAACTCAGAACCCCAGTAATCCAAGTCCTCCACACAACAAACTCAGAACCCCAGTAATCCAAGTCCTACACACGGTTACAATCTCAGAACCCCAGTAATCCAAGTCCTACACACAACAAACTCAGAACCCCAGTAATCCAAGTCCTACACACGGTTACAAACTCAGAACCCCAGTAATCCAAGTCCTACACACAACAAACTCAGAACCCCAGTAATCCAAGTCCTACACACGGTTACAAACTCAGAACCCCAGTAATCCAAGTCCTACACACAACAGACTCAGTACCCCAGTAATCTAAGTCCTACACACAACAAACTCTAAACCCCAGTAATCCAAGTCCTACACACAACAAACTCAGAACCCCAGTAATCCAAGTCCTCCACACAACAAACTCAGAACCCCAGTAATCCAAGTCCTACACACAACAAACTCAGAACCCCAGTAATCCAAGTCCTCCACAAAACAAACTCAGAACCCCAGTAATCCAAGTCCTACACACGGTTACAATCTCAGAACCCCAGTAAGCCAAGTCCTACACACGGTTACAAACTCAGAACCCCAGTAATCCAAGTCCTACACACAACAAACTCAGAACCCCAGTAATCCAAGTCCTCCACACAACAAACTCAGAACCCCAGTAATCCAAGTCCTACACACGGTTACAAACTCAGAACCCCAGTAATCCAAGTCCTATACACAATAAACTCAGAACCCCAGTAATCCAAGTCCTACACACGGTTACAAACTCAGAACCCCAGTAATCCAAGTCCTACACACAGTTACAAACTCAGAACCCCAGTAATCCAAGTCCTACACACAACAAACTCAGAACCCCAGTAATCCAAGTCCTACACACAACAAACTCAGAACCCCAGTAATCCAAGTCCTACACACAACACACTCAGAACCCCAGTAATCCAAGTCCTACACACGGTTACAAACTCAGAGCCCCAGTAATCTAAGTCCTACACACGGTTACACACTCAGAACCCCAGTAATCCAAGTCCTACACACAACAAACTCAGAACCCCAGTAATCCAAGTCCTACACACAACAAACTCAGAACCCCAGTAATCCAAGTCATACACACAACACACTCAGAACCCCAGTAATCCAAGTCCTCCACACAACAAACTCAGAACCCCAGTAATCCAAGTCCTACACACAACAAACTCAGAACCCCAGTAATCCAAGTCCTATACACAACAAACTCAGAACCCCAGTAATCCAAGTCCTATACACAACAAACTCAGAACCCCAGTAATCCAAGTCCTACACACAACAAACTCAGAACCCCAGTAATCCAAGTCATACACACAACACACTCAGAACCCCAGTAATCCAAGTCCTACACACAACAAACTCAGAACCCCAGTAATCTAAGTCCTACACACAACAAACTCAGAACCCCAGTAATCCAAGTCCTACACACGGTTACAAACTCAGAACCCCAGTAATCCAAGTCCTACACACAACAAACTCAGAACCCCAGTTACCCAAGTCCTCCACACAACAAACTCAGAACCCCAGTAATCCAAGTCCTACACACAACAAACTCAGAACCCCAGTTACCCAAGTCCTCCACACAACAAACTCAGAACCCCAGTTACCCAAGTCCTCCACACAACAAACTCAGAACCCCAGTAATCCAAGTCCTACACACAACAAACTCAGAACCCCAGTAATCCAAGTCCTACACACACCAAACTCAGAACCCCAGTAATCCAAGTCCTACACACAACAAACTCAGAACCCCAGTAATCCAAGTCCTACACACAACAAACTCAGAACCCCAGTAATCCAAGTCCTACACACGGTTACAAACTCAGAACCCCAGTAATCCAAGTCCTACACACAACAAACTAAGCTGTAATGAGTACTGAGAAACAGGAGGTGGAGGTCTGGAGGACAGGGGTCTCTGCACACAAAGATTGAGCCATTTGGTCCAGTGTCTAGCCACACCCACTTTCCAACCTTTCAAGTACCAGTGTCTATTCTAGAAATCCAAAAGAAGGGGGGAAATTCGCCCTTCACTTTGAAAATAAAGGGGGATTTTTTAAAATCAGGGGTGGTTATTAAGTGCAATTTTTTTAAACGCATTTCCCAAAAGTACCCTAACTACAATCTTTGTAGTATTAGTCTATATATTTGGCTAAAACCCAGTTTACATTTTATGACTATTATATCATATCAATAATCATAAATTGGATCCAAAAGATGATCGCTTAGGATTCAGGTTTTTTTTTTAAAGAAGTCTTTAATCTGCTTCCTCTACATGCTTGATCAAGGATGTATGCAGTACGTAAATATTGTTCTCTCAGAATATTTACCTCCGTTGCTAAATTCTGACGAAATTTTCATATTATTTATTTAACCATTACTGTCCGTCATAAGTTGGCTCCCAAAATTTCATTTAACTGTATCGAAAACTAACCCTTTTTATTTCCAGCGTTCTGTCACAAATACGCTGAGCAAATTTTAACAATCAAAATGTTCATAAGTAATATGGATATTGGATGCATGTTGAAAATGGGGGCGATCCCCGAAAAAATAAGGTGATTCGCACAATTACGCGGTTTAGAATAGACACTGAGTACTGGCTTTGTATCCATGAGGCAGAATTTACATTAATTAATCCAAAATTGTGAGAAATTGTTTCGCAAATCATCCATCACAATGGCTAAGTGTTTAAGGCATCTGACTCAGGACTGGGAGGACAAAGGTTCAAGCCCCACAGGAGGCGTTTGTCGGTGAAATGTTTCTGGTGAAACTTGTACCGAGATGGCTGGTTCGTGAGCCACTAGCAAATCAAATTAATTTTTTTTTTCGCTATATTGGTTTTACATCAGCTACCCAATAATATTTCAGTTATGTAGCTTATGCTCCCACCTTAAATGATGGAGGAAGACCCCATACTCAACTGCCCACAAGGGCTGGTTAAGGCGGGTAGAACCATCGGCATTCCGTAAGTCAGTCGGGAGACTACCTCTCATGAAAATCCATATCCCTCTCAGGATTTGAACCCACGCGGAGAGGGGCCATGTGATTTCAAGTTCTGTACTCTAACCACTAGGCCACGGAGGCCCCAAATCAAATTAATGGTTACCGACTTATATCCAATGGTGCCTGGCAGAGTGATAGAAGTTTGGAGCTACTTGGTATAATCAGTGCAAAGTGTCTTATAAGCAAATTTGGCTGGCACTTTCCCTAGGGGCGAGACTATAATAAACAAAACCTTTAACATTTACATTTGCAATCTTTTACAACTCAAACCTACCATTTTCATGCTGCTTTTAATAAGTCTAAACATAACAGATATTTATCAGTTATGAAATAATGCATGTAAGAGACCCTAATATGTCCCAAGAAGATGATAGATAGAAAAAGAAGCAACAAAATTGCACTTACTGATGATAACTGCAAGGATCAAGACGATCACAAAAGCCATGATTAACTTCATCTGAAATCACAACAAACAATTGGTTAGATTGTGCAAAAGCCATGATTAACTTCATCTGAAATCACAACAAACAATTGGTTAGATTGTGCAAAAGCCATGATTAACTTCATCTGAAATCACGACAAACAATTGGTTAGATTGTGCAAAAGCCATGATTAACTTCATCTGAAATCACAACAAACAATTGGTTAGATTGTGCAAAAGCCATGATTAACTTCATCTGAAATCACGACAAACAATTGGTTAGATTGTGCAAAAGCCATGATTAACTTCATCTGAAATCACAACAAACAATTGGTTAGATTGTGGTTTAACCCTTTACCAAACACCGAATTTTTGACAGACACAAATTGAATAAGTTTGCAGACGACATTTCAAAATATGATTAAATTGAAAAATAATCTTCTGATAGTTACGAGCAATTTCTCCTTTTCCCACAATATTTTCCAGAGTTGTCTGCAACAAAGTGTTTAAATGTCATTATTGTTTGGTAATGGGTTAAAGGTGGTTGTTCACGCATGAGACAATATACTAGTTTGATATGCGGTATAATATTCAATGAAAAAAAAACAACAACTGAATGCAAAATTGGTTCAGAATATGTCAATATTTCTATGTACCGTGTATGTAAAGGCGGTATGCAAAACATTTAAAACCATTGTAGTGCTTTTGGATCTAAATACATATCTTTTCATTGCATACAGACTGTGAATACTAAAACATAAACTAATTATACAACCAATGGCATTTCTTTGGTTTGTCTCATACAACAATACCGCTGCTATGCAGTTTTAAAAAAATAAATTTTGATATCGAAGCTTCCTCACATCTGTGAAAGAGAAGCTTTAACATCTCTTTCTACCAGTTATATCTGCCCCTAAACAGAAGTACAAAAACCTTCAAAGTGCAAAACATTGTTGCATAAAAAGTTTAAGGTTCTATTTCACAGAAGAGAAAATTCAAGAGGCCATGTGATTTTAAGTTCTGTACTCTAACCACTAGTCACCGAGGTCTCCAACATCTTTTCAATGATGGCATGATGCCCAACTCAAAACAAAGGAGGAGGTGCCCATACCTTACTCCCTATAAGGGCTGGTCAGGACAAGTAGAACCAGCAGTATTCTGTAAGTCAATAAAGAGACTGCCTCTCATGGAATTCCCATTGCTGTCACTAGAGCTGGGACGGGTAGCAATTTACTACCCGGGTACCCAAAGGGATATTACCCGCGAGTACACGGGCACCAGAGTTGATATTGTTCTCCCTTAGATTCATTAATTTTCGCTCCATTAGACTACCGTTTAAATGTAGAATGGCCGTAGGTAATGATTCCAGGTGCTTGTGACTTACTGTGATGATTGGAACAAAATGTTGATAGTTTCGATAGCTGACGAGCAGCCTTTAAGTTGGAGAGTATAGTGTGTATGAAATATTTGTACATGTTGAGAAATTTGTTGGGGATCAATGATTGCTTGGATTTAAAAACTTCTGATTCACTCGACAACAAGTGATTATTCTCTCATTATCATTTTACCCAGGAAAACATAACGTCGGGTAACAGGTAATGATTTTCTACCCGGGTAGTGGCATGTACCCGACCCATACCCGGGTACACGTCCCAGCCCTAGCTGTCACTGGGAGGATTTGATCCTGGTCATAGAGAGGGGCCATGTGATATCAAGCTATGTAATCTTACCACTCCGCAGCAGAGCTACTTAATACCATGCTTACCTTACAGTTTTTCCACCACATTGTTTTATGTAAAGCCTTGGCTCGACTTCTAAACATGTCAGAATTTGAAGCTAGGCTGTCTGGAAATAAAAAACACCAATCAATGAATCAAATGAATGAATGGTGTTTTAGAGCGCATTGGCAGCCAAGGCCAATAAGCGTGAATCAATGAACCACCTCATAAACATAATACCTGTTGTTTGAATATCCAATTATTTAGGTATTATACCTGTAGTTTGAATAACCCATTATTTGGGTATAATACCTGTAGTTTGAATAACCCATTATTTGGGTATGATAAATGTCGTTTGAATAACCCATTATTTAGATATAATACCTGTAGTTTGAATAACCCATTATTTGGGTATGACACATGTTGTTTGAATAACCCATTATTTGGGTCTAATACCTGTAGTTTGAATAACACATTATTTGGGTATAATACCTGTAGTTTGAATAGCCCATTATTTGGGTATGATACCTGTAGTTTGAATATCCCATTATTTGGGTATGATACATGTTGTTTGAATAACCCATTTGTTAGGTATAATACCTGTAGTTAGAACAACCTATTATTTGGGTATAATACCTGTTGCTTGAATAACCCATTATTTGGGTATAATACCTGTAGTTTTATTAACCCATTGTTTGGGTACAATACCTGTAGTTTGAATAACCCATTGCATGTATTTGGGTATTTGTGTCGTACTTGAAAAATCCAGGTCTAGGCTAAGTATGGTTTTTAAAGAGATTAATTTATTACTTCCAAATTTACTCACAACAGTGAACAAGAACCTTTAACTGCTTCCCAAACAATAATGAAAGTTGACCAGTTTGTTGCAGACGACTCTGGAATACATTGTGGGAAAAAGGAGAAATTGCTCTTAACAAGCAGTTTCTCCTATCCTCACAACTTTTTCTGCCCTATCAAAAGATTGTTTTCCCAATGACATCACATTTTGAAATGTCATCTGCAAACTCTTTCAATTTGGGACAGTCGATCATTTGGCGTTTGGTAAAGAGTTAAACAGCACAACAGCACACACCCACACACCTGATTTATCCTGTAAGTCCTCCAGTCTGTCACCCCTCTCCACCACCTTGGAGACGTTCTCCTTCATCACACCAACAACCTCATCCACTTGGCCCCGTAATCTGCAAACATTAAAGGCACATTAAAGGAGACAAGTACCATTAGATTACTGAAAAAAATATATGGAGTTCTTTTATTATGTTCATATAAGTCATGACAATTAATTTACGAATGCATTGAGACCCTGTTAAATGAACTCCTTTAACATAAGTTATTTTGTGCTTGAAATGTAGTTGTCTCCAATTCAATCATGTTTATCAACAACCTGTTTTTTAACATATTTAAAATAACGAATTCTGATCGGTCGGTTCAAAAATGTGTGTATCAACTGTCAAGGTCAGGGGTGAAGAATCACACAGTCTGAATTATTAAACTGGATAACCTGGGTTATTTCTTGTTGGCTTTCCATTTAAGTCGTGCTGTTGGTTTTTTTTGTGATAACTATTTGAATTTGACCAAAAACTTACCAAATAAAACAGTTGGATATAGCATTAATCTCCTTTTATGTGCCTTTAAAAACACATTCTCACAGATTGAGATTTTGATAATTTTTAATGAAACTTTTTTTCTGATAAACAACAACACTGGTCAATAAAGATAAATGAAAGTAGACTATTGAAACACCTCTCACTGCCTTTTTTAATCATGTGGTTGAGATATAAACACATATATGTTGCGGATTTTGTTATCTGTTTAGATGGTTTATTATGTAAACAAAGTACTGAATTTGTATCACTTAAAGGTGAGTGGCAGTATATTTCAATCCCAGTCATCCCATGGGTCTCACAAATGTTTGACTATGCATGTTGTTACGTAGCCGCCTCACTCTCTACAGCATAGCAATAATCAATCAGGACAAGATGTAACCTCTGCGGTACTGAGCCGACTCTTTAGCTCAGTGGTTATGTATTGGACTGTCATCCGGGAGAACCGGGATCGCATCCCCACAGGGGTCTTAAAATCCAAAGTGGATTTTTCTAGCTATGCTTCGTTGCTGACTTTGTTTGTAAGATGGGGGCTCGTCCGGGATTGGCCATTGAGCCATTAATTTGTCCAAAATGGACTTACAAGCCGAAATGGCTTACATGTCATCATAAATGATGACTTCTATAAGAGGGTGTGTGTAACGTAGCTGCCTCACTCTCTACAGCATAGCAACAATCAATCAGGACAAGATGTAACCTCTGCGTTACTGAGCCGACTCTTTAGTTCAGTGGTTATGTCTTGGACTGTCACCTGGGAGAACCGGGATCGAATCCCAACAGGGGTCTTAAAATCCAAAGTGGATTTTTCTAGCTATGCTTTGTTGCGGACTTTGTTCGTAAGATAGGGGCTCGTCCGGGATTGGTCATTGAGCCATTAATTCGTCTGAAATGGACTTACAAGCCGAAATGGCTTACATGTCATCATAAATGATGACTTCTATAAGAGGGGGTTACATAGCCACCTCACTCTCTACAGCATAGCAACAATCAATCAGGACAAGATGTAACCTCTGCGGTACTGAGCCAACTCTTTAGCTCAGTGGTTATGTCTTGGACTGTCACCCGGGAGAACCGGGATCGAATCCCCACAGGGGTCTTAAAATCCAAAGTGGATTTTTCTAGCTATACTTTGTTGTGGACTTTGTTCGTAAGAGTGTCAATACCTTCATCATGCAAAATGGTTGAAATGAGTTTGCCATCAAAGCACTTAATAGCATGGAAGCTTGTTTCACTTTTTTTCATGAGAATGTAGCAAATTCAAAGTAAGAACTAAAAAAAGGTATTTCTTTTAGTAACAGTGGATGTTTTAATCACTATTTTGACATACACTACTCACAAAATACTACCTACCTATTTGGAGAATTTTGACACTAATGAGCTAACAATATACAATTATAGCATACCTATTTATCTTCTTATCTCCAAGTTTGTTGGTGTTTACTTTCGGTCCACTGTAAAACAGATTTAAACACATCTTAATATGCATGCAAGCACAATGAAATGTTGGATGAATTTGAAAGAACACTAAACAAGGTCTATCTTGTATCGAGGGTTTTTTGCTTTTAACTTATTGAGGGTTAGGTGTTATGGTAAACATTTAACCCTTTCCCAAACAACAAATTTTCCACTGTCCCAAATTGAAAGAGTTTGCAGATGACATTCCAAAATGTGATGAAATTGGAAAATAATCTTCTGATAGGGCAGAAAACTTTATGGGAAAAGGAAAAATTGCTCGTCACGAGCAATTTTTCCTTTTCCCACAATGTTTTCTAAAGTCGTCTGCAACAAAGTTGTCAAATGTCGTTATTGTTTGGGAAAGGGTTAATACAGCCTTCAAGGCTTTTTTGCATTATATAGCAAGGTTCTATATAAGGCACTTTCCAAATTGGAAATTTCTTTTGAATCATGCCCTTTTTCAAAGATTCAAAGTCATACCAGCTTGATGGTTTCCTTATCAAACAATTCTAGCTATACAACTTCCCAAAATGAAAAGGCATACGCCTCTTCCCAATTCAAGAAAAAAAGGCCCCTTCCTTTTAATCAACACTCATCATCTATTTTACATTCGCAATCAAACTCCAATTACTTTTATCTATATTTCCCGATTTTGCTTCCAGGGCAAACAGTTTAGACCAGCAAACATTTGCAAAACCTGGACGTCAAAGGTTTGTTTGGGTCTGAAGAAATTGAATTTGGAAGAATCCTGTCTAATTTCAAATTGATTCTTCATTGCTGTTTATGTCCTCAAAACCATGAGGCCGACACTCTATTTCTTTCCCTCTGTAACCATAACATCTAAAACTTTGCTGATCTTAAACTGGAAACAGAACGAGACCTGCAGTAATCTAGATTAAAGTGTAATGTTCAATGAATTCTTACGCAACGTGTTGACCTAATAGATTGTTATGGAGATTCAGAATGTTTGGGTGAAGAAAAAGACAACACAACTGATCAGTGGAAGACAGTGTATTTCAATGAGCAGACATAATTGTGTCTTTTCGGGGTTAATTTGCTTGGTTCCTTACGAAAGAAGGACAGAATGGAATCCCTTACTTCAAGAAAAAATCGTCTTCCTCTGAATCATCATCCAATAAAGCTTGCTGAAAGGACACAAAAAATAAAAGACTTTTATCATTTTCCCATAGCACTGTGCAGTTCTCTCAACCCTTTACCAAACCCTAAATTCTTCGACTGTCCCAAATTGAGAGAGTTAGCAGACATTTCAAAATGTGATAAAATTGAAAAATAATCTCCCGACAGGGCAGAAAACATTGTGGGAAAAGGAGAAATTGCTTGTTAAAAGCAATATCCCCTCCTACAATGTTTTCAAGAGTTGTCTTCAACAAGCAGGTTAAATGTCGTTATTGTTTGGTAAAAAGTTAAAGATGGGTTAACTCAGAGCCTTCCCGTCTGTCAATGCTTCTATGGGAATGCAAGTTTACAAAGAAACATAGGAATTCCTTCTTGGGCACTTTACTATTGTCACACCAGCCTCAATAATGAGTCATAAAGGACGCTTTTTTCAAACTTTGACATTTATTGTGCTTGGCTATATCTCAATTCCATCAATGATTTTTATGTTACAAAAATTCCTAACGACAGACTGAGTGCTTTTGACTTGCGATATTTCACGTTCAAAAGGACTGACAAATAAACAGAAGTTTAAAATACATTCATTTGCAATTCATTAATTGTCGTAGCCCGCACAAATATCAGATACACCTCATATAAGCAAGATATCTATAAATTAACATCAATGAAGCTAAAAATTATGCCTTCAACGTTTTGTTTACTACCCGAGGCAAAATATATGTCATAGGTTTATGTAGTACAGGATGGGTGTGTTGGACACATCTTATCCAAAATTAAATTGTACTTAATACAACAGTTATACAGTGGAATTCCACAAATAAATACATCTTTTTAAAAAAGTAAGTAGAAAAATATAGAATCAAATAAGGACAATATGGAGCAATTCATTAAAAGTGATGTATGACTATCAATATGTTAATGCTCATAAATATTTTATTCTGATTATGCGCATACTCTGTTAGTAACAGTGATATGTGAAATTTGAGTGATGGACTACCTTGTGCCATAGCTCAGTCATTCAGAAGTTTTGGACTTCTACCTGAACATTTTTCTGCAATTTTTAATGGGTATGATTTAAATCAAATTTTGGATTTTTTTTTTTTTTAATGGGTTTTACATCACATCAACATTATTTCAGTTATGTAGCGATGCCGGACTTTTAATGATGGAGGAAGACCCCATACCCAACTGCCCATAAGGGCTGATCAAGGAGGGTAGAACCATCCGCATTCCGTAAATCAGTCTGGAGATTTGGATATTAATACAATAGCGCCATTTCTTAAACTTCAAACATGTAAAGATAAATGATTGAGCTTCAAAACAGTAAGATTGATTACATATTCCAATGCATATTAATAAAGTTAAAGACAGTCAAACTTGTGCAGAAAATATGTGCAGAGAAATCTAACTTAAAAATCACAATTGACTCTGGACTCGAAGGCGTCAGTCAATCTAGCAATATCCAGAAATCTGGACTTATATCACATGACAAGAGCAGATAAAATCAGTTCCAAAGACATGCGTAACAATGGTATCTAAAATTACTGCCTCTTATTCTAAGTTAAGCTCAACAAAATAAACGGGTTTAGAACGGACTAAAGGGTAAACAATTTGTTTTATCACAAAATTTCGCAGCAACGTCCACCATTAAATGAATGGATCAAAAGTTTGACATGACAGGAAATATTGCCATATTTGCAAACATTTCTCAATATTTCTCGATCACATCAAATAAGATTGACCACTTGGACAAAGCATCCGCATTCAAATTCTACTATTATTACTAAGGCCTAACAAAAAAAGTTGTTTGTTTAGAGTAATCCGACCCTACCTAGCCAAACCTGCCCACAGGGATATAGATCATAATACCTGTATTAACACTATATATACAGAAGGGAAACAACTCAAAATTAAAAAAAAAATACCTACCACTTTACCTACTGATTTTGAAGATGTTACCCTAAACAATTTATTTTTTTAGGCCTAATAAGGTAAAGTGTTTTAAGTTACCCTTTCGACATCGTGGGAGCGATGCCTATCACCACTGTCTGGTGTCCTGGCGAACTTTGGAGGCATTTTTGAGACACTCCGAAATTGTCTTTTCAACCCTTCCTTCGTAAAGTGAGGAAAGCCAGCAAGTGGAACATCAAGAAATGTATCGACAGCCAAGGGCTTTTTCGCCGGAACGTATCACGTTTTAAATTTGTATTTTCCTAACAATCTCTAACATGATAGAATGATGCAAGCCTGTTTTATTCGCTATTTTCCCTGTGACTTAGGCCCATGGAACATGTGGCTGCCTTTATTGTTTTATTTTTGTCTGTCATCAACAACAAATCAATACCCGGAAGTGACATTTCTTGGGTCTCCCTTTTTCCTATACTTGGCCTATGCTATACGTGCACTATAGACCTACAGGGTAAGACTACACCAAATATTTCGAAATCTGTTTATCATACAATATTACAAAGTAAATGTTTTATTTTTATACGGGCGATTTTGTGTCCTAGCCTTGCTGCTGTGAATTGTTATAAGAAGGTCCTTTGTGTGTTTAATTCGCCATGTACTTTAAATACATGTCAACAATATTTTAGTTATATTGCGACAATAGTAGGCTTCTTAATTGTCTTTCTATGCATTGAACCGGGGTAAAAATTGGATGGGCGAACTTATCCCATTTAAGCAAGTTATTGTTAGTTTAACTCGTTATATACTTTAAATACATGTCAACAATATTTTAGTTATATTGCAACAATAGTAGGCTTCTTAATTATCTTTCTATTCATTGAACCGGGATTAACATTAGATGGAGGAATGAACCCCGTTAAACAAGTAATTGTTAGTTTAACTTGTTATGTACTTTAAGTACATGTCGACAGTATTTTAGTTTATTGCGACAATAGTAGGCTTCTCAATTATCTTTCTATGCATTGAACAAGTGGAAAAATTGGAGGAACGAAAGCAAAGACCTTATAAAAATGTTAATTATGTCTTTGGATGGACGAACTTATCCCCTTTATACAAGGTATTGCTAGTTTAACTCGTTATATATTTTAAGTACATGTCAACAATATTTCAGTTTTATCGCGACAATAGGTTTACTTCTCATTTATCTTTCTAATCAAGTTATTTATTTGAATATAATGAGACCAACAACAATGAGACTCATTGTTTTAAAAAAAGGACGAAATGATCATATTTTACAAATGGCGTTTTGACGGTTCGCTTGCACATAAAAAGCAGGTATTAAACGTCCAAGAAGGACAGTGTTGCTGCATACACCGCCTAATTACACATAGTGATATTTATCTCACTGCACATTGTTAAATATAGATCAATCTTATTGACAAATTCAATTTTATTTTTTGAGAGAGCCCTCTTTATACATAGAAAATATTCAAAAGTATGCCTTTTTTATCGCAATTAGGACGCAAACTGGTTTACGGACACAACATGTTGCTATAAAGAATGAAAAGAAGATCATTTACTTATCCTATGTCATTCATTCAAAATTAAATCTCTAATTCAGTATAGTATAGACTTGATTGAAGAAATGGGTAGTGAAAGTAGTCTAACTAAAGAACCAAGAATTATAACAAAGCTATCCGTGACAATCCGCACACGAAATATGAATAATACACTAGCATCAAGTCAAAATTTACCGTAAAGCAATCTGTCACTAACCTCAAACGCAATATGAATGGTACACCAGCACAAAGTCAGGATTTATCATGTACCTATCCGTGACTACCTTCACACGAAATATAAATGTAATACCTGCGGCGGGTCAATAATTATTATGTACCTATCCGTGACTATGCTCACACTAAATATGAATGTTATACCAGCACCAAGTCAAGATTTATCATGTAGCTATCTGTGACTATCCTCACGCGAAATATGAATGTTATACCAGTACCAAGTGAAGAATTATCACGTAGCTATCTGTGACTACCCTTACACGATACATAAATGTGATACGAGCACCAAGTCAGTTTTATCATGTAGCTTTCCGTGACTATCCTTAAATGAAATATGAATGTTAAACGAGCACCGAGTCAAGATTTATCATGTAGCTATCCAGGCCTACCCTCACACGAAATATGAATGTTATACCGGCACCAAGTCAGGATTAATCATGAAGCTATCCGTGACTACCCAAAAACGAAGTATGAATGTATTACCAGCATTAGATCAGGATTAATCATGTAGCTATCCATGACTACCCTCACACGAAATATTAATGTTATACCAGCAACAAGTCTAGAGTTATCATGTAACTATCCGTTACTACCCTCGCACGAAATATGAATGTAATATCAGTCAAGAGTTAGTATGTAGCTATCCGTGACTACCCTCACACGAAATACAAATGTCATACCACCACAAAGTCAAGAGTTATCATGTAGCTATCTGTGACTACCATCACACGAAGTATGAATGTAATACCAGCACCAAATCAATAGTTATCATGAAGCTATCCATGACTACCCTCACACGAAATATGAATGCTATACCAGCAACAAGTCAAGAATTATCCTGTAACTACCCGTTACTACACTCACTCATGATTCTTGACTTGTAGCTGGTATAACATTCATATTTCGTGTGAGGGTAGTCACGGATAGCTACATGATAACTCTTGACTTGTTGCTGGTATTACATTCATACTTCGTGTGAGGGTAGTCACGGATAGCGACATGTTAAATCCTGACGTGATGCTGGTATTACATTTATATTTCGTATGAGGGTAGTCACGGATAGCAACATGATAACTCTTGACTTGGTGCTCGTATTTCATTCATGCTTCGTGTGGCGGTAGTCACGGATAGCTACATGATAAATCATGACTTTTTGCTGGTATTTCATTCATACTTCGTGTGAGGGTAGTCACGGATAGCTACATGATAAATCGTGACTTCCTGCTCGTATTTTATTCATACTTCGTGTGAGGGTAGTCACGGATAGCTACATCATAACTCTTTACTTGATGCTTGTATGACATTCATATATCGTGTGAAGGTAGTCACGGATAGCTACATGATAAATCGTGACTTCCTGCTCGTATTTTATTCATACTTCGTGTGAGGGTAGTCACGGATAGCTACATCATAACTCTTTACGTGATGCTTGTATGACATTCATATATCGTGTGAAGGTAGTCACGGATAGCTTCATGATAAATCGAGACTTGGTGCTCGTATATCATTCATGCTTCGTGTGGTGGTAGTCACGGATAGCTACATGATCAATCCTAACCTTTTGCTGGTATTACGTTCATACTTCGTGTGAGGGTAGTCACGGATAGCTACATGGTAAATCCTGACTTGATGCTGGTATTACATTTATATTTCGTATGAGGGTAGTCACAGATAGCAAAATGATAACTGTTGATTTGGTGCTGATATTGCATTCATATTTTAGTATGAAGGTAGTCACGGATAGCTTCATAATAACTCTTGATTTGGTGATGCTATTACATTTATATTTCGTATGAGTGTAGTTACGGATAGCTACATGATAACTCTTGACTTGTTGCTGGTATTACATTCATACTTCGTGTGAGGGTAGTCACGGAAGGCTACATGATAACTTTTGATTTGGTGCTGCTATAACATTTATATTTCGTATGAGGGTAGTCACGGATAGCTACATGATAACTCTTGACTTGTTGCTGGTATTACATTCATACTTCGTGTGAGGGTAGTCACGGATAGCAACATGATAACTTTTGATTTGGTGCTGATATTACATTCATATTGCGTGTGAGGGTAGTCACGGATAGCTTCATGATAACTCTTGATTTGGTGCTGGTATTACATTTATATTTCGTTTGTGCATAGTCACGGATAGCAACATGATAAATCGTGACTTGGTGCTGGTATTTCATTCATACTTCGTGTGAGGGTAGTCACGGATAGCAACATGATAAATCCTGAAATGATGCTGGCTTTACATTTATATTTCGTGTGAGGGTTGTCACGGATAGCTTCATGATAACTCTTGATTTGTTGCTGGTATTACATTCATATTTCGTGTAAGGGTAGTCACGGATAGCTACGTGATAAATCCTGATATGATGCTGGTATTACATTCGTACTTCGTGTGAGGGTAGTCACAGATAGCTACATGATAACTCTTGATTTGTTACTGGTATTACATTCGTATTTCGTGTGAGGGTAGTCACGGATAGCTTCATGATAAATCCTGACTTTGTGCTGGTATTTAATTTATATTTCATGTGAGGGTAGTCACGGATAGCTACATGATAAATCCTTACTTAGTTTTGGTATTACATTTATATTTCGTGTGAGGGTAGTCAGGGATAGCAACATGATAACTCTTGACTTGTTGCTGGTATTACATTTATATTTCATGTGAGGGTAGTCACGGATAGCTACATGATAACTCTTGATTTGTTGCTGGTATTACATTCATACTTTTTGTGAGGGTAGTCACGGATAGGTACATGATAACTTTTGATTTGGTGCTGCTATTACATTTATATTTCGTATGAGGGTAGTCACGGATAGCTACATGATAACTCTTGATTTGTTGCTGGTATTACATTCATACTTTTTGTGAGGGTAGTCACGGATAGCGACATGTTAAATCCTGACGTGATGCTGGTATTACATTTATATTGCGTATGAGGGTAGTCACGGATAGCAACATGATAACTCTTGACTTGGTGCTCGTATTTCATTCATGCTTCGTGCTGCGGTAGTCACGGATAGCTACATGATAAATCATGACTTTTTGCTGGTATTTCATTCATACTTCGTAAGAGGGTAGTCACGGATAGCTACATGATAAATCGTGACTTCCTGCTCGTATTTTATTCATACTTCGTGTGAGGGTAGTCACGGATAGCTACATCATAACTCTTTACTTGATGCTTGTATGACATTCATATATCGTGTGAAGGTAGTCACGGATAGCTTCATGATAAATCGAGACTTGGTGCTCGTATATCATTCATGCTTCGTGTGGTGGTAGTCACGGATAGCTACATGATAAATCATGACTTTTTGCTGGTATTTCATTCATACTTCGTGTGAGGGTAGTCACGGATAGCTACATGATCAATCCTAACCTTTTGCTGGTATTACGTTCATACTTCGTGTGAGGGTAGTCACGGATAGCTACATGGTAAATCCTGACTTGATGCTGGTATTACATTTATATTTCGTATGAGGGTAGTCACAGATAGCAAAATGATAACTGTTGATTTGGTGCTGATATTGCATTCATATTTTAGTATGAAGGTAGTCACGGATAGCTTCATAATAACTCTTGATTTGGTGATGCTATTACATTTATATTTCGTATGAGTGTAGTTACGGATAGCTACATGATAACTCTTGACTTGTTGCTGGTATTACATTCATACTTCGTGTGAGGGTAGTCACGGAAGGCTACATGATAACTTTTGATTTGGTGCTGCTATAACATTTATATTTCGTATGAGGGTAGTCACGGATAGCTACATGATAACTCTTGACTTGTTGCTGGTATTACATTCATACTTCGTGTGAGGGTAGCCACGGATAGCAACATGATAACTTTTGATTTGGTGCTGATATTACATTCATATTGCGTGTGAGGGTAGTCACGGATAGCTTCATGATAACTCTTGATTTGGTGCTGGTATTACATTTATATTTCGTTTGTGCATAGTCACGGATAGCAACATGATAAATCGTGACTTGGTGCTGGTATTTCATTCATACTTCGTGTGAGGGTAGTCACGGATAGCAACATGATAAATCCTGAAATGATGCTGGCTTTACATTTATATTTCGTGTGAGGGTTGTCACGGATAGCTTCATGATAACTCTTGATTTGTTGCTGGTATTACATTCATATTTCGTGTAAGGGTAGTCACGGATAGCTACGTGATAAATCCTGATATGAGGCTGGTATTACATTCGTACTTCGTGTGAGGGTAGTCACAGATAGCTACATGATAACTCTTGATTTGTTACTGGTATTACATTCGTATTTCGTGTGAGGGTAGTCACGGATAGCTTCATGATAAATCCTGACTTTGTGCTGGTATTTAATTTATATTTCATGTGAGGGTAGTCACGGATAGCTACATGATAAATCCTTACTTAGTTTTGGTATTACATTTATATTTCGTGTGAGGGTAGTCAGGGATAGCAACATGATAACTCTTGACTTGTTGCTGGTATTACATTTATATTTCATGTGAGGGTAGTCACGGATAGCTACATGATAACTCTTGATTTGTTGCTGGTATTACATTCATACTTTTTGTGAGGGTAGTCACGGATAGGTACATGATAAATCATGACTTTTGCTGATATTACATTCATATTGCCTGTGAGGGTAGTCAGGGATAGCTACATGATAACTCTTGATTTGGTGCTGGTATTACATTTATATTTCGTTTGTGCATAATCACGGATAGCAACATGATAAATCGTGACTTGTTGCTGGTATTTCATTCATACTTGGTGTGAGGGTAGTCACGGATAGCTACATGATAACTCTTGATTTGTTGCTGGTATTACATTCATACTTTTTGTGAGGGTAGTCACGGATAGGTACATGATAAATCATGACTTTTGCTGATATTACATTCATATTGCGTGTGAGGGTAGTCAGGGATAGCTACATGATAACTCTTGATTTGGTGCTGGTATTACATTTATATTTCGTTATTGCATAATCACGGATAGCAACATGATAAATCGTGACTTGTTACTGGTATTTCATTCATACTTGGTGTGAGGGTAGTCACGGATAGCAACATGATAAATCCTGAAATGATGCTGGTTTTACATTCATATTTTGTGTGAGGGTAGTCACGGATAGCTACATGATACTCTTTTTATGATAGTTTTATTATCCACAAACAGTTTGAAGGTATCCACGGATAGATACGTTATAAATTTTTACTTGATGATGAAATTAGGCAGGGATATGTTCACCATTATTCTTGACTTAATGCTGGTTTATTATTCATATTGTCTAGTTTCTTGTATCTTCGATGCAGTTTGTATAAATAGGCGCAGTATCCTTTATTCGTATTTCGAAATCATTATTTTACCTTTATTTTACACATCACATACATCCATTTTTCCTTTCAAAACGCCCTCCGTACACACCTTCCGAAAATGGTGGAGTATAGCAATAAATTCGCGAAGCTGTCAGTTGAAAAATAACAAACACTCTTATAGAACGACATTTTCTTTAGGAAATAAGTATATATTCGAATAAACGTAGAGCTAGACGAGCGAGTGTACATGGATTTCTGTTGGGTCCAGTGGTTAATGTTGCAGGGGTTGTTCCTAAAGGGCACGGATTCGATCCTTTTCTGTACCTCTGAGTTTGTGAAGATTTCCTTTAGCGAGACACTTGAGAGCCCAAACCCAGTATTAACAAGTTAGAGGAAATCAGTAATATGCCTGAAAATTTGTAAACGATGCGTTAAACACCAAACAGTTACAAGACTGTCCGATCGGATAATTAGAAAAAAAGTTGAGATCTTGTATGAAAAGACGTGTGAATATTGACTTATCATAGTTTCGAAAGATAGGCCTATGTTTTCTATAGTGATTGAAACTGCCTAATAACTGTGTAAAATCCAAATGGAAATTATTTAAAATAACATATTTTCACATTCTATCCTACTTTCAAGTCTTTCTTAGACAGACGGACGGACAAATACATATGAACTTCATGGGTCTAAATAACTCCCATGCACCATCCTGATTAATGAGTATTCATTTGGACAAGTTTAGGGGATTTAATTGAAAACATTGGAAAATTCATGCCAGTCAATAAAGCTCAGTTTATAAGGTCCTTGTTTCTGTATTCGAGACACATTATGTCCAGCCAAGGGATCGAACATTTGACTCACAATGCGTAAGGTATTAGGTGGGAAGAAATTAACCATATTGTAGATCAAGCTCAGGCGAAATGCTGTCAGATTCTGAAACCAAGTGACATTTGTGTATCAATTTCAGTTTCATTGTCATTTTGAAATTAACAGAATTGGGTGCACTGTCCTCCTTGAACTATAAACTATATATGTTTGTATTTTGTACGGACGGACACATAGACATTAGACGGTTGTAAGATTTGAGTATTATGACTCTACTTCCTTAACCCATAAGCTCTTAATTTGTTTACAACATCTATTATGCAATATAAGTGGAGTAAGATCGCCACCATAATATTTGCCCACTTCCGAGAAACTATAATGACAAAACTGATGCCGTAATATAGCTGAACGGCTAATGAAACGGGTTAAAACGTTTTGGAATAAGTTTCATGACAGGTAGTCACCCGACTGACTCACGGAGAGCCGATGGTTCTACCGGAGTTGACCAGCCCTTATAGGCAGTTGAGTATGGGGTCTTCCTCCATCATCGGACATTGCACCATAACTGAAATATTGTTGACGCGATGTAAAAACCCATACAAATGCTTGAATAAATAAATAAATAAATAAATAAATAATGTAAGTAATGCTAGTGGAACCAACAGACGAAACTATAAACGTAAAAAAATATTGCATTTGATAAAAAAAAAACGTCATGACACAAAAGTCGTCTGCTGCAAATACGTCTAATAAATAAATAAATAAATAAAAAATGATGGAAGTAAGGCTAGTGGAACCAACAGACGAAACTATAAACGTACGTATAAACGTAAAAAAAATATTTCATTTGATAAAAACACGTCATGACACAAAAATCGTCTGCTGCAAATACGTCTAATAAATAAATAAATAAATAAATAAATAGAAAATAATGGAAGTAAGGCTAGTGGAACCAACAGACGAAACTAAAAATGTACGTGTAAACGTAAAAATAAATATTCCATTTGATAAAAAACCGTCATGACACAAAAATCGTCTGCTGCAAATACATCATAGTGAGTTTTCATCGAGATTTTAAATTATTCGTCTGGACAAACATATCGCTCCAATCAATACATTTCACTATAGAATTGTAATTAGAGATGAATTTGGTATAGGCTTACTTTAAACCGAGTTTACCATATTATAGTGCACGTATAGCGTGAAGGCAAGTATAGGAAAAAGGGAGACCCACATTTCTCGATTCGCAGTCGTAAGATACACTTCGACGTAAGAAATACAATGGGGTCTCCCAAAACGCAGACGGCTTACGCAGACAAACTTAGCCTGGAGGCCTGGCCCATGCATACCCGCATTAGTGGAGGCCTGGCCCATGCACAACCGCATTAGGTACCTAGTCCGGGGTATACGAACGGGCCAGGACCCAGGATAAGACAAACTGGACAAAGAGTAAAAACGCAAACTAACTAGACAAAGAGGGAAAACGCAGACAAACTAGACATATAGAGGGAAAAACGCATACCACATATAGGCCTATAGAACTTTGGTTATGAACATGTTCACTCAAATTAAGTTTTAAAGAAGATGTGTGTTGAATCGTAGGACACTTATAAGACAACTATTGCTATAAGAATAAGAAGTTAATTTCGAGAAAATGGAGAATGTGTTGTGTTTTGTAGTTCTATATTTATATGAAGGTAGCCTACATGTATCCATTAATAATGCTTTATTTGGGAAACAACCTTCTTTTTTGGTTCTTAAGCTATAATATAAATGTTGTTTTTATTTTTACAGTTCTAACTCTGTTTTGGTGCAAATAATGAGGCATCGAATACATGAAATGCAGATAATATAGACAAAGAGGTAAAACGCAGACACTATAGAAAAAAAAACCATTGCTTCAAGAGCATGCTCATACAAAATAAGTTTAAAGGAATTTGAGCGATTTGCAACCGGAAGTGCCATAGCACTGTTATTGAAGTACCCACCAGAAAATGAATACTAGCAACGTAAACATTCTCTATCTTATTTCCCATTACATTTATATGTTTGCCGTTGTGACATTTGCAACATTATGATCGATACACGTGTTCAACGAAGGTCAAATAGATCTAACTGTCATACGTTCTGATGAAAAGTTTGTTTTTCGTGAAAATATGTCAATGATGCCAGGTTTACGCCGAATTTTGATGGAAATTTGCGAAAACGTTATAGAAACCTTACCTTTTGGCGTTTTATATTTCCTTCCCATTATGAATGGATATACAAAGTATCGATCTCAGCAAGTTTCAGGTTTCAAAGTGCAATCTTAATGACATAATGGCGAAGATGTGTGGTACTTACCCTCAGCGCATGCCCTTTGTTTTGGACTGCTATTGTCGTGCCGCATTGCTATTGTAGTATCAGGACTACGGGTGTGTACATGTACCTTCTTTTCTGTATGGTTATTAACAAAGACCTACTAAACATTAGGCCTTTGTTATAAACGGGGTTGAAAAAATGTCAATGTTCTAGTCTTATGTTACTTATGAAATCTACGATAACCATGTGTCGGTAGAGAACAATTCATTTATAAAGTCAAAATCCTAATCTGTTAGATATCCTTTTTAAGAAGTAAGTCTGGTCTAATTTCCCTCCCCCCGGAGGAACCATGCTTTTAACCCTTTCATCACAATTAGAAGTTAAAAGTCCTTCATGACCGATTCCTTTTTTCGCTATCGGTCAATGTCCAAAGAAAGGGTTGGTCCATTCCACAGGTAGAGTTCACGTCCAGACTGCTGTCATGCATACATACACATTTCCTTCAAAGCACATGGAGATGTAGTCCTGCAATCTGAACACATCGGGTTTATCCAATGAAAACACCTCTGAAATAATAAGGATGACGCCATATTGTTTCCCGCGAGAATGACGCCACTTTACTTTCGTTTTTAAAAATAGATCTTAAATGTGAAATCTTAGAATTCGTTAAATTTGATTGAGGAAACAACTATACCTGTCACAACAACAATTTTGCCATTTCGTATGAGTTACTGATAAAAAATGATTGAAAAGGATGTCCAACACTTCCGTACACATTGAGCTACTTAACGTGCACGTTTAGAAAATGTGTTAATTGCCGGATGCCGATTTACCCGAAAAATTGTAACCTTACACTTATATCCGAGGTGTATTTCGCAGCTCACGGAAATACACGAGTAGTTCCGATTGGTAGCCCTGCTGTAAAATACTAGAAACACATGAGAAGTGTGACTTTCATTTTTCCAAAGAACTATTTCTAGGCTAAAATGACCCGGACGTGCTTCCACACCGGGCCAAAACTTTAATAGCTCTTTCACAATCAAGACTTATCCAGTTAAGACAATTAACACGTGTATGTCCCAGGTCACGGAAATACCAGAGATTGCAGTTACGATTGGCACTCTTGGTGGCGAGTCCGACTTTTGATACTTGTTCAAGACGGGTGCCGGAGATTTCGTTTAACTACGAGTCGCCTACAATATAACGTATAGTAAACAAATTAGAGAATTTGCCTAAAAAGGCGTACCTCGAATAATCAAAGCTGTGACTGAAAAATGAAAATCATGCGGTTGGAGCATTCGGACTAACAAGAGAATGTAGAGTGATTGTATCTCACCCTTCAATCTAAAGATGTAAACAGTTTGAGGCAAGATAATTGAAAGTTGTCGATATTTTCAAGAGTTATAATCCCGGTTGTCGCAACTGTATGACATTCAATCGAGCACAACTACAATCATAAAACGAATGAACTCGTATTTTGAAAATAAAGGATATGGAGGTCAGAATGAACGAGCTTGAATCGGGCAAGGTTGCAGACAAAATCGCATTCAAGCAAACAAAGGGATATGGCCTCGTTGTGTAAAATGATGAAGGGTTGTGAAAAGGAGAACCACGAAAAAGAGTATAAACTTAGGTCAGAGTTAACAGGCTTGAAATGCCGAAGTATGCGTGACAATATATTGTTTTTTTTTTACATTCCCGAGGAAAAGGAGGGGAACTGTGAAAACAATGTTTTACGATTCTTTGAGCTGGATTTGAAAATTGAGGACGCTTGCAACAGCTTTACCAGAGGGCGCGAAGACTCCTCGATCAGTTTAGTAAATATAAATAGATTTTTATTGAAAATGTTTTAAGCTTTCGGTTTGGGGGATTTTTCTGAACTTAGTCCGCCTCAAAAACGTACAGTCTAAGATTTCGGGACAAATAGGTCCGGAGAGTATCTCCTTGATCTCTATAAGTCCACAAACTTGAGAATCGTTAACAGCCGGTTTTCAAATGACAATTCATTGGTAAACTCATATGTAATAAATATACCTGCCAAAACACAGCTGATTATTTATTGACAACAATTCTGAATTTTGATAGTTTTAACGACATTTCAGTGCTTGATTTTAATGAATAATCTAACCATGCGCCGTTAAGGATTTTTGTTCATCTCAAATAAGACCTACCACCCGAGTATCCCGGTCACAAAACTAAATACCATTAGTGAAACGATAGTTATCGTGAGCAATTTTAGCTCGACTTTTCGAAGATTATGGAGAGCTATAATACTCACCCGGGTATAGGCGTCAGACCTTATTAAGTTTTTACGTGCAAGATTAACTAACGTTTGGAATTGATTAATGCTCCACACATGTGAATAGGGTTATAATATAGTGTCCCTGAATAAGTCCCATATCTCTTGTTTTGAATTTTATAATAAAAAAATACGGACTTTTGTATCTAGAATAATTTTTGTTAATTTCAAGTGCAAGTTTGTATCTTATGAAGTTATGTATCGAATAGGTTGATACTTCACACATGTGTTTAGGATAATGATATAAGTTTCCTGACCAACTTTCATATCATTTATTTTGAATTTAAGCAACGTATGCTGTCTTCGTACTTAGAAGATCTTTGTTTAAGTTTTTGCATGAGTGTTCATATCTTAACAACTCTTGTAAGGAATCATTGCATGCACCCTCATATTTATATTTAAGAAACAAATCTTATATCGCTGACATCTCCGACATAGTCGAGCATGTTGTCTTTTGGACAGCTCTTGTTATTTGACATGTCGAACGTAGTAGCGAGGTCGAGCTCACACTACTCGGGGAAATAAACAAACAAAGCGACCTTGTTATCTTGATTTTAGATCGTAAATGTCTGAACAGTTGCGGAAACAAATACTTCTGGGGGATGGAGCAAAACAAAAGCCTTTCAAATAAGGAAAATAACAAACAACAACGGATTTTGCATCGAATGCCATTTGATAAATTCAAAAATGATAAGTCTGTGCATCACGAGAACAACTTGGGATTTTTAATATCGCTGCAGGAAAAGGAAATCATAATATAAGACGACGAAGAAAATGAGAAATGCTCGTCCACGTGAATTTTGAAAACTATCAAAAAACTTACCAGCTTCATTCATTTCAAAACATGTTACACTCGAACAATTTTTGATAATTTTAGAAAAATTTCATCTGCAACAGGAAAACCTACAATCGAGGATTTGTTGGGTTCTTTAGACAATTTTTATCGACGTTATGATACATGTACATTTGAAGAGTTAGACCGACTAATTTCACAGAGCGAAATTTGTCAGGCTTGCAAACAGTTTGGTCGTAACAAATCTTGCTCCCTTGATAACAATTTATATGAATACTTGAAAGAAAGCGTTGATCATACATGTCGCTCATTTGAAATAGTTTTTTTCTTGAGTTTTTCCCTAAAAATTTTGGTTCACGGGCTTATCATTCTATTCCATTGAAAGGGTGATTCTTCGGATCCCTTAAATTACAAAGGCATTTCGCTTATAAGTTGTTATGCAAATAAATTCATTGTATTTATCAACAACACCAAACACCAAATTTTCGACTGTCCAAATTGAAAGAGTTTGCAGACGACATTTCAAAATGTGATGAAGCAATTCCGATAGAGCAGAAAACATTGTGGGAGAAGGAAATATTGCTCGTTAATAGCAGTTTAGTTTTTCCCACAATGTTTTCCAGGGTCGTCTGCAACAAACTTGTCAAATGTCGTTATTGTTTAGTAATGGGTAACAGAGACTATCATATATTGAGATTTTTTAGAAGAAATTGTCTTCTGTCAAAAGAAAGCAACCTGCGTCACGTGCTTAAAACGGTTTAAACGCGTCAAAAGACACACGTTACATAAGACGCGTATTTTTCATTTGATAAATCCGTTGAGTTCAGATTGCTCTTACAAACAAAACTAAAAGGTCGTTGGTACGGTGCTGGCGAAGAGGACGCATATGGGACATGTGTCAGATATAACATGAAGTTAACTTATAATTGTAGGGTTAAACATTTTGTATCAACTGTACCGGCTAGTTCACTGTAACACGGTTAATGTGGGCTTACACAATGACTAGTTCAATGTATAAGGAAATGTTGAACATCATTTTCTTCATTTGTTGTAGTCGGTAACCCCTTCGAAACAATTGAATTATATGCTGTTATATATTCTTGTTTCGTAATTGAACGATTTTTTTTTATGTATTGCGTATACCAGTTTCATCGAAAGGGAATGTACAACGAAAAAGAAGTCATGGAAGAAGCAATATGGCAGATTCCTTGTTATGTCAAAGACGTTTTCGTTGGATAAACCCGATGGGTTCAGATTTTGTTCGGTTAAGAATTTCTTTAAGTAAACAACCATATGATACATATTCTCCATCGGACTGAACGACAGACCGCGATATGGTTATCAAAGTTGACAATATGTTATTATCACAAGTGTCACGCAAGTTGCACGGTATAGATACGATTACATCATAGAAATACTGAACAACAAAAGCGAGCTTTTGCTCTGTTTCTTTCTGTAAAGATATGCCTTTGAAGAAAATCACAATCTGTGTGCACAATTTACCAGGAAGAATTTGGTAGTTCACAAGACAATCATGGACCTCGCTTATTGTGATTAGAAAGAAAGAAACACACACACAGAAACGCCCGAAAATTGATATTCAAAGAATTTTCCCTTATTCAATGACAGAAACTGCTTTGAAACGAGTGGTTTAGATCAAGCTTTCGATAATGGGCCATTGTTTAAGCGTACTTGGTAGCTTGGTATTTAAAGAATCGGTGTCAGTAAGATTTTGCAAGCGACTAGCTAAGCACTTAATGATGGCAAAGTCATTCGCTTTCATTGCGTTTTTCATCTTCTATCTGGCTGATAATGTGTCCGGGGAGGAACCTCTGTGTAACAAATTCCCGTTCGAAGAGCAGCTTCTTGAAAAGATGATACGACTGGAGGTGAAAGTTGAAACGATGTTTGACAGCATTACGAAGGAACGAGAGCGAATAGAGGAAAACATCAGCGTCCACATGGCTGACACACGTGACAAACTACTGGAAGGTGCCAGAAATATCAACACCGCAGTGGACGATTTTGAATCGAAGATAACCCATATCTCAAAGGACTTTGTTGACTTCAAACGCAAAGTTTCGGCTGTGGCTAAAGGTACTTCTTTAATTATCTGTAAATAGTACAATTTATCAAAAAGGCAAAACGAATTATCTTTTCTTTTAACAAGTTGGCAACACCACATTTCGAAAGACAACATATCTGTCTTGGTTTTACTTTATGAGACAGAAACTTTGTTATGGTTCATCCGTATTATGGACGTATACTAGTTAACGAAGTTTAGAGGTGTAAGTGTGATTGCTTTTCAGACAATCTGCAAACTGCCTTAGCAGTTGTTGTTCCAAAATACTTCAGATTCATCACGAGGGAAAAGTCACGAATTATATTGTTCTATTTAATCCCTTTATGGGATGTTAGTCACGAAAAAGCTCGGCTTGCAAGCGAAATGTATTTTGTTGTTGTTGCATTTTTGTTTTAGACTATACACAAAATTTCGTGTTTATACAGTTGTCATGTATGTCGCATAAGAAAAATAATATGTTTTAATTTCAGACCAATCTGTGTCCTATATCCGATGGGGACGTACGACCTGTCCAAACACATCGACCATCATCTATGAAGGTATTCATGAATAAAAATTGTAAACACAATAGCCCTCCATATAACTTAAATAATGTTGAAAATGGTGAAAACTCCAAATCCAACTTTAACTTGTAGATTGATTATGTCTAACCATCTTCGACGTTAAACTAATCATTTTGTAACCGTAATCTAAGAACTGTCTGTTGAGACAATGGAAAACCTTCAAAAGATAAAGCGTTCATGTCATGTACTTTCAAAGTGTACTTGCACCAAGTATAGAATCGAATGAAAGCCATATCAAGCATAGTTGGTCATTTTTTTTACAGAACGAACGGATTTCGTGGGTTTCAGGTGCATCTTCTTAGTATTGAGCCAGTTATTATATACTATTTAGCTATAAATGTGCATTTCCTCTACACTGTATTTACACTTGCTATTTTGTATGTCCATTTTATGTTTTACTAATTTTTTCTGTATTTAGCTGTATTTATTCTGATTTGTTCTATTTAGTTATCATTATTTATGCCACAAATCGTATCACCCTTATATCACATTGTTGTTTAGGAGTTGCTGCTGGAAGTCATTACACACATTCTGGTGGAGCATCGAATACCATATGCCTGCCCAGATATCCCCAATTCGGCAAAACATACCCTGGACAACAGAGTTCCTACATCTACAACGCCGAAAATCAAGAAGCAGCAAGGACAAGGTCGATCTTTGGAAAATCAATGCATGATCAGGACGTTCCCTGTGTTGTATGCGAGGCGAAGGGCAGCGCCGTGTTAATGATTCCAGCCCGCCAGGAGTGTTATGACGAGTGGCAGTTTGAGTACACAGGTTATCTGATGACGGAACACCACACCCATTACAGGTCCAACATCAAATGCGTCGATTCCCAACCGGAATCAGTACCTGGTAAAGGTTCCAATTCCAACGGTGAACTTTTTTATTTCGTCGAGGCTGCCGGAGCAATATCCGACCCGCCATACACCCCAGGAGCCGAGCTGACGTGCGTTGTGTGTACAAAATGACTACATCTTCATATTGTCGAACTATGAAGTACGTTTAACTTGGTGTGTAACAATACAAAAGCATAAATGTTAACAAAACCAGGTCTTAATCATTTTTTATACACACATATATTAAATAAAGATAAAGAGCATCGTATACGAAGAGTTTACATCCATTTGATGACCATGATACCATCTGACAGAAAATGCTCTCAGAGATATACCCATTGTTTCTTTTCTTTTTTTTTCTTTAAGGATAACTTATGACTAGCGATGTAGTCTTAATCTAAGTGTTTTCATCAATCTCTAGAAATATATCATGCATTTATATAAATCAATGCAGAAAGCGGCTACCAATGGTATATGTGTTTGTCTAATCCAATATATCCATATCAAGGCAAAAGCTTAAAATGCATTTGTACCTGACCTTGGCCTTTTGTTATTGCAGATTATAAAGTATTTATTAAATCAGAGCACATGAGAATGAGTTATCAGATCCAACAATATACCGGTAGTTAAGACCAAGTTATCCAGATCCAGGCAATTGTTTGAATGCATTTATATTTGCCCTTGGCTTTCTGTGATTGCAGATTACAAATTTTCTAAACCAGAGCACATAAAAATGAGCTACCAGAAGATCCACCAAAAAACTGGTAGTTACCACATTGTGACATTCACCAACATATACTCTATGTCCTTCAGACAGTGATAGATACACAGATGCTGACACTGTTGTTTAATGAATAGAGCCATATGCCTTGACCGAGGAGATTTCCCTTTGATTTCTTTGTCTATAACAATACACTCCGCATTTCTTACAACCAATGTAAGCGAAAAGAAATAAAGACCAGGCATTAAGCATGTAAATTGGCCTGTTGCTTTATTAAACCCGCCACCTAGAAAAATAGCTACGTTGGTGAAGGTAAAATAATAATTGATGCATACGTTATGTTTGGGGTTTTGACTGTAAACGCAACGTATCCATCTGAAAATAAATTTTAATCCCTTACTCAATCAAAAACCCCTTTAGCGGCGCATCTACAGCAAATCACTTTATGAGTCTGTGTTTCCAAATAATAATTGCTCCTATTGTGCTTCTGCTGTTACAATGGAAACTACCTAATGAAGTGTTGATTTTTATAAAGTCAATCGATGGTTACATTTTAATCCGTACCAATTACCCAGATCACGAATTGATCAAGCCATATAAGGGTAGTGTAGGTTGTTAAGTTATGAACAGCCCGTCTCCTAATTATGGATGTAGATATACTTTCATAAAAAAGTCTGCTACTGCTCTCAGTGGTATTCCTGTCAATGATGAATGGCACTGGTGATGCTTTTGATGGTGGGAATGATGCTCAAGATGATTAAATGGTTTAACGATAATTATGATAATGAGGAGATGATGCTGGTGGCAATGTTGAAAAATATTATGTTTCCAATGCCGATTATGATCCAACACCCATTACAGTATCTGTCAAACTGAGACGGGACGGGCTTTTCATCTATTTCTCGTATTTACACCCTCACTACAGACACTCCAAGAAGATCACAAGGACCAGCCGCTTCCTTTAGAGTGAAACATTCAGACTTTTAATGTTGTAAAGCCGTGTTTTACAATTATATCCGTTATGTCTGGCACTTTTGGAAGTCTATAAGATCAAAAAATACCAAACCAGTTTGTCTCATGTAATTGTAAAAGGAACTTAAATCTTATTTATATGATGAAATTAAAGTGCGTTGATGTTGTAACATAGTGCAAACCATTTAAACGGTTCATTAAGTAAAGAATGTTACACACATTTTTATTACTTATACCCTAAGATATCATCAACAAATTAGCTCACATGCATTCAAATGTGATTTTTGAAACATTATTTCAATCATGCAAATTGACCAAAATGATAAGGAACTTGCAATCAAAGGTAGACAAATGCATAAAATGTTTCACTTTGGTAATAAAAACTCAGTCGTTTGGCTACTTTTGCAAAAATAAATTGAAGATTGAATTATTTAGAGACAGCTTGTTTATATATTCCTTACATAGACAATATGTAAAAAAGTCCCTTTAAGAAAAGTTTCAACTTTGTTTTTTCGGTCTATCTTGAATATTATATATCAGGTGTAATGTGGAGTATTGAAAAATGTATACGGTCAATGCATAAGGCCTATGAGGAATGATTTATTCTTTTTCTGAAAGAATACTTTTTGTTAGATAAAACACGAATACGGGGATATATAAAAAGGGAGACAATTGTTGTACGTCTCCGAAACACATTGTATAGTGATTGTCTTGCCTGTTAACTTCGTGACTGGTGAACAATCCATCAGTGATACTGCCGAAATATTGTTTAAAGCGACTTGAAATAACATTTAAACCATTCAAGCAAGTAAGGAGTAGTATTTCCCTAAAACCCTCTGCTTAATGCATATGATTTTGTTCATCAATACAATTTGTGAAATGATGAATTATAACCTCCTTTTCTCCATGCTAGAAATGTGACTTGTAAACAACCCATCTCCGCTATGCTTGTTGATAATGGCTTAAAATAACATCTAAACCATTCAACCAAGTACTGTGAAACATGTCCCTAGAACCCTCTGCTAAAGACATATTTATTTGCTTTCAATAGCAATAAGAAACAATTAAAGATATGTTCGCTTTCTCATATTGATAATTGTTTCTGGTGTAAATTGAAACCAACATCAGGCGGGAATTAAATTGATTGAAAAACAATTTTCTGAATAATATTCAGAAATAAAATGATTTTGACAATTTTGATCAATAGGAAAATGTCATCGTTTTTGCAACAGTGACTTCTCAAAGCTTCTACAACAGATACATTTAATGGTTAAATATAATACAATTTATTAAATGTCGCTATATTTCTGCGTGTAACACACATTGATTTAACACCAGGTATAACTCATTGTAATGTCTAGTTTGCTTTGATTGCAATATATTTTATGATGATTTCAACAAATAACCAGTTCTGTCGCTGTGACTGCTTTTTGATATATACATCGTTTCATTCCGAAACCTGCCCAAATACCTCAATGAGGGAAAGCAGACGATATATTGGAAATAGCATTGTCCAGTACTGGTCGATTATACCATGTCTATGTGAAAATGGGCGCTCAGTGCCGTCATACGACTGCAATTTTGTTGAAGACGGTGTCCTTTGCCGTTTCCGAAATCTGACTTACGAAGCAATCAAATGTGTTGTACTATTTAACCCCTTCTTATTAAGAGTCTGCTCTCTACTTAAATAGACACATATGAACGTCTGTCGTAATATGAGTTAAGAACTGTTAAAAACAAAATTATACCTTATTGCCGAAAAAGCAAAATAGAAACATGGCTGGAAATCAGAGGGTTTTCACCCTCCGGGGCTTAAAGCAAGGCTGTTCTTTGAGAGCGTTGCTCTACATCATTGTAGCTGAAATCATGGGAGAGAAACTTCGATCAGCTCAAGATTTTCGTGGCATAAGTATAATCCAGTTTGACAAATCCATCAAATTAACACAACTTGCTGATAATACCACCATTTTTTGCAAAGATCAGAATGACGTTAAAACAGCACTGAAAATAGTTGAAAACTATCGATGCATGCCTAGAATTAAATACCAACAAAACAGAGTTTATTTGGATAGGACACTCAAAGTTGCGCAATGATAACATAGGGAATATTAAATGCTCCTCAAAACTTAAGGCCCTTGTTCAGCAATGATCAGGATCTCAATAATATAGCTGGGAAAAACCAATTGAATCGGTAAAACAAGCCATAAATAACTGGTCAAAGAGACACTTAATATTTTATGGAAAGGTAACTGTCATTAAGTCTTTACTCCTACCAAAATTCGTAATCCTTTTTCAATCTCTTGTTGTACCAAAACATATTATTGATACAATAAACAAAATATCTTATGAGTTTCTATGGAGTAAAAAGGAGAAAACGTTAAAAGAAAAACGCTCATAGGGGACATTGAAGATGGAGGCTTGAAAATGATAGATTTAACATCCTTTATCAATTCCATAAAATTAAAGTGGATCTGTGCATTACTTGATGATAAAGAAGCTAACTGGAAAGTCGTACTCAGAAGCTTTCTAAACAACTTCGGAGACAACTTACTGATATTCGGGATGAATTTAGAACATTTGAAATATTTTCAGCAAAAGAATTTTAAGGTTTCAATTTTTTACAATAACATCTTAAACATATGGTTGGATTTCAAAAAACTTGACCCTTATCGCAGAAATTTTCCCAAAAGGTTTGATTGCATCCGAAACCAAATCATTTGGGGAAAAATGCACCTGCGTGTTCAAGGAAAATGTCACCTTTTCAAATCATGGATAAACTCCGGAATACTCTTCATTAATGATATTTTAGGCCCTAACGGTAGCATAGATGAAAGAATAGTTATCAATAAGCTGCATATTAAGACAAATTGGATAACTATTATTAGGAGCGCGATGCCAAAAGTCTGGAAGGAAACACTTAAGTCAAAACATTCAAGGTTAACAGCAGTGAAAACAAACAATGAGGTAACTTTCATCGGAAAAAGTCTTACAATGTTAGCAAATAAGTATTTTTACAGCATCATGATCAAACACATTTTTATTAAACCACACATACACAAAAAATGGGAAACCATCTTCAAAGAAAGAATAGATTGGTATAATTTATGCAATTCGCTTTCAACAAGCTGCATTGATAACCGGGTGAAGCAATATAAATTTAAACTCTTACATAACATTTAAGCCATAAAAGACAACCTTTATATGTGGAAAATTGAGACAAATGATTGTTGTAATATATGTCAAGTAAAAGAAGACCTCGAACATTTTTTTCTTAGATTGCGTAGTGGTACAATCAATATGGGACAAAGTGATTGAGATCTTCAAGATGTGTGGTATTTCTTCAAATATAAAATCAATTAAAGTAGGTGTTACTGGTTATACATTCAATTACAGATGGTACAATGAAGTAAATATGATCTTAAATCTACTCGGCCTTTGCATATATAAAGCAAACTACGCCAGTGAGAAGCGATCGAAATTCTTCGATCTCAGCAATCTTTTTTTTGGGAAAATACAAATTCCTGTATCAAATACCTTGTATAAAAAATAGAATTTCACACTTCATAAGAAACTTTCGTAAACATATTAACTGAGCACGCATATTTCTAGAATCGTCCTCCTTTTGTTTCGGAAGTCTTTTTATTAGGGATATGCTGCTCAAGTACGTGCGGGTGCGCGAGAGTATGTATGTGTGTGTGCGAGTATTTGTGTTTGTGTGCGTACGCGTGGGTATGTTTTTTTCTAAATCTTACATAATTTTCTTTCGGTAAACCCTGTATATGCTGTCAAAGCTTTTACTTTATTATAATACGTAATCCTAACTAATCAGGGATTATGTTCATAAAAACATTGATTTTGTGTAAAGAAAAATGCTCTAAATGTAAGATAATGTACAAACATAATTTACCTTAGAGAGTAAAACACTTGGATCCAGATAAGAGGTCTCGTCATGACATCGCTACTCTGGATACAAACTGTTTTAACACTCTACACCGGATACATACAATACGAAATGGAATTCAAAATTGATTCCTTATGAACATATTGGTTGTTTTTCACTAGCAACATGATTATGACTGTAATAATATTTAATTTTTTCTTTTTTCTGCCGTCTAATTGTTTTTTATCTGTGTTTTGTTTTCTTTTTTCAATTGTTGTTATATTATTGTAATACAAATGAAATAAAAGAAGCTGTGCAGCTTCACCAAAAAAAAATAAAATAAAAAAAAAGCAAGAAAAAGAACGTGATGAAGCATGTTGCTGTTAACCAATATTAGGACAACACGTTTTATGCTACGAAACAGCGTTTTCCTTTACGCTATATAATACTTTATTTTTGATATCTTGAACAGGTGTATCTTACATAAACCGCTGATAACTTATCGTATTTAAACAAATGTATTCATAATGTTGTGCTTAGATAAAGACAAAATGTCAAGTTGAATGAGTAATTCCGTCTGAGAGAGTAAGCCACGCATGTAAGCCGTTTTTCTTCAAATAAGCAGGTTTAGATGAAACCTCACTAACAAATTCTCGTAAATAGCTATTAACTAATGAATCTAGAAACAGAACATATCCGCTCAAGAACTTCCAAAAGACATATCTTGGCTGGGACGATGGTGAGACAAAAAAGTGTGTTTTGTTTGTTACACCAAAGATATGATCTCGGCAGATCGCAATCAAGTAAAAAACACGCAGGTGTTAATATCTACAGTAAATATGTGTACTTGCCAATAGTACGTCGGTAGAGAACCACAACTGTTTTTTTGCAGTAACGAAGAGTATTACTTCAAGGCACATAAAAGGAGATGAGTACAAACAAAAAATACTGAAAAAGATATATGGAGTTCTTTTACTATGTTCATAAAAGTCATGAAAATTAATTTACAAATGCATTGAGACCTTATTACATAGACTCCTTTAACATAAGTTATTTTGTGCATTAAATATAGTTGCCTCCAATTCAATCATGTTTATCAACAACCTGTTTGTTTACATATTCAAAATAACGAATTCTGATTGGTCGGCTCAAAGATTTGTGTATCAATCTGAATTATTGAACTTGCTTTTCTTGGGTTTTTTTGGTTGACTTTCATGTTTAAGTTGTGTTGATGTTGTTTTCTAGTGATAACTATTTGAATCTTACCAAAAGTTTACGAAATGTAATAGTTTGATATAGCATCCATCTCCTTTTATGATTCTTAAAGGAATATGTGTGTTTTGTCGCGCCACGACCTCTTGTTTTACAGGAAAGAGGCACTTTGCAATTTTCAGTTATGCGGCGAATTATTTATGACAACACTTGGTCGGATTCCAAGAAATTAATGGAAATGCCAGAAATGTGCTGCTCAGGAATGCCTCTGTTTCTGTTCAAGCAAATAACCTGTGATAAGAGAAAACACATGTTCATTATTCCATACGTTCTGGATAGCTCTTCGTATACACACTGGCATTTAGGCTCCGTAAGCGGTTCTCTCAACACAGAATAATGGCGAATATGCTAGCTTTGATCGTGTTTCTCATTCTACATCTGGATGACCACAATGTTTTCGGCCAGGAACCTCACTGTAACAAATTCTCGTTTGAAGAGCAGCTTCTTGAAAAGATGATACGAATGGAGGTGAAAGTTGAAACGATGTTTGACAGCATTACCAGGACCCAGCATGACATAGCAGAGTTGACGACGAAGGTGAACAAAGAGCTGAACTTGCTGACGAAGGAACGAGAACGCATCCAGGATGATCTCAACGTCTACAAAGCTGACACACGTGACAAACTATTGGAAGGTGCAAGAAATATCAAAACTACTGTGGACGATTTCGAATCGAAGATAACCGGATTTTCAGAGGACTTTGTTGACTTCAAACGCAATGTTTCGGCGGTAGCTAAAGGTACTAATTAAATGATTATCAATTTTTACAATTTATCAAAAACGCATGAGGTATTAAAGCTAATAAGTAAGAGCTAATTGCAACAGAAAAGTATATATCTTTCTTGGCTTTATCTTAGAACGCAATATCCTTGTAATGGTCTTTCAGCAATAAAGACGTATAATAAAAAAAACGAAGGGCTCGAATATGTCACATTGCATTTCGAACAAATCTGCAATTTGCATTAGCGTTTATACTTCTAGAATACTACAGAATCTTTGCAAAAACAAGACCATAGACTATCTATATAATATATTTGATATTGTTGAAGACAAACAAAGCATTTAGTCCAAAGTCAAGACTTACTACGGAATCATCACTGGGACTTTTTTATAGAGAACATCTCGAAAATTGTCAGAATTTATCTATTATTATTGGAATTTAACAAGTGTTTTGCAAAACACCCAAACACACGTTTAAAATTTTGTTTTAAATAAATAGTATCTGCGTCTCAACACGGTCGATCGCGTGTCCGCCTCATAATACATGGGTCCTGAATTCGTGACCCGTCTCATGCCTTTATTCTTTATGTGTTTAATTCATTCAAAATGGCATGGATATTTTCTATACAACACATGATCGATCATGTTAAAAGAAGAGTGTTCCTCGGCTTTAAAAGAATATTTTACATTACTACTAAGGAAACGTAAGAGCATTGGTAGTTTATAAGGTCTTCTGTTCTAGTCGCGTTCCGAAGGAATACTATCCTGTCTTTTTATTGGATGTGAGTCATAAAAATGCTCATATAGGCTTACTAACGCTATGTATTTTGTTTCTGATGTCGCGTTTTGCTTCATATCCAAATCTTCATGTTTATATAGTTGTCATGTATGTCACGTAAGCAAAATTATGTATTTCAATTGCAGACCAATCTGTGTCTTATATCAGATGGGGACGTACAACCTGTCCAAAGACATCGACCATCATCTATGAAGGTAATCATGAAGAATAATAAACGGAATATGGTATCGCGATATAACTGAAATACTGTTGAAAATGGCTTTAACTCAAAATCGAACTAAAGCATCTATCTTTGGTATGTTTGATTATATATGATGATTAAAAGATTATAACCATAATCTGAAAGCAGATTGTTGAGACAGTAATACAACACAGACAAACCATTGACGTACTTCCTAGAACGCTCGACCAATGAAATATCTGCCAAGTATCTGCCAAACTATAGAGGGATCGTAATGTACCTTTACACGTTGTGATTATAGTTTTAATTTTGATTGAATAAATGGGATATCATGTAAACTTGGCTTTTTTAATAAAACACAAGGATATTATGACACAAGTGCATCTTTTTACTCTTGAAACAACTGTAATAAACGCAGTCCTTGGCTATGTTTATACACATTATTGTCATGTTATTTATACTTGACAATTAGTACCTAATTAATATGTTTAACTACTTTTTCTTGTGCTCCTAAACCATTTGAATGAAACTGTTCTGTTGATTTATCATAACTACGGTAAATAAACATACCACCCTTATATCACATTCTTGTTCAGGAATTGCTGCAGGAGGTCGCTACAATCATTCTGGTGGAGCTTCGAATACCATATGCCTACCCAAAGATCCACAATTCGGCAATACACACCCTGGACAACAGAGTTCCCTCATTTACAGCGCTGAGTATCAAGATGCTGCAGGGACGAAGTCGATCTTTGGACAATCGATGTATGACCAGGATGTTCCTTGTGTTGTATGCGAGGCGAAGGCCAGCGCTGTGTTAATGATTCCAGCCCGCCAGGAGTGTTATGATGAGTGGCAGTTTGAGTACACAGGTTATCTGATGACGACATACCACACCCAACAAAAGTCCAACGTAAAGTGTGTCGATTCCCAACCGGAATCAGTACACGGTAAAGGTTCCAATACAAATGGTGACCTTTTTTATTTCGTCGAGGCTGCCGGAGCAATATCCGACCCGCCATACACCCGAGGGCTCGAGCTGACGTGTGTTGTGTGTACAAAATGATTACATCTACAGATTGTCGGACTGACGTGTGTTGTGTGTACAAAATGGTTACATCTTCATATTGTCGAACTGACGTGTGTTGTGGTTACAACATGATTACATATACAGATTGTCGAACTGACGTGTGTTGCGTGTACACAATGATTACATCTACAGATTGTCGAACTGACGTGTGTTAAGTTTACAAAATGATTTCATCTACGGATTGTCGAACTGACGTGTGTTGTGTGTACAAAATGAATATATGACATGAACAGATTATCAAACTGTAATGAAAATACGACCGACTCGTTTGTTGGGTGTACAACATTTCAAAAGCATAAATGTTAACATCACTAGCCCTTTTGCATTTTGTATACACACATATATTGAATTAAGATGAAGTACATCGTATATGAGTAGTTTACATCCATTTGATGATCATGATACATTTCGACAGAACTTTCTATCAGAGATAAACCCATTGTTTGTTTCTTTTTTTGTTTTCTTCTTTAAGGATAACTTATGACTAGCGATGTAGTCTTAGATTAATGCAGAAAGCGTCTACCAATGGTTTATGAGTTTAACTAATCCTATAAATCCAAATCAAAGCAAGAGATCAAAATGCATGTATAATTTTCCTTGGCTTTTTGAGATTTCAGATTTCAAAGTCATTTTTAAACCATAGCACATGGGAATGAGTTACCGGGAGATCCAACAAAATACCGGTAGTTAAGACCAAATTCTCCATATCCAGGCAATGGGTTCAAAAACATTTATGCTTGTTATTGGCTCTCTGTGATTGCAGATTTCAAATTTTCTAAACCAGAGCACATAATAAAGAGCTACCAGAAGATCCACTAATATAATGGTAGTTACCAAATTGTGACAATCACCAACATCTACTGTATGTCCTTTAGACAGGTATAGATACACAGTAGCTGACACTGTGTTTTAATGAATATTGCCATATGCCTTAACCAAGGTGGTTTCCCTTTTATTCTTATGACTATAGCAATAAACATCGGCATTTCTTACAACCAATGTCAGCGAAAAAAAATAAAGACCAGGCATTGTGCATATAAATTGACCTGTTGCTTTATTAAACCCGCCACCTAGAAAAATAGCTACTTTGGTGAAGGTAATATAATAATTTGATGTATATGTAATGTTTGGGGCGTAGACTGTAAACGCAACATATCCATCAGAAAAAATACATTTTAACCCTTTACTCAATCAAACAACCCTTTAGCGCATCTACAGCAAATGGCTTTATGAGTTTGTGTTTCGAAAGGATAATTGCTCCTATTGTACCACTTCTGTCACAATGGAAACTACCCAAGAAAGTGATGATTTATTTCCAAAGGTCAGCCGATGTTATATTTCTAACCCATACCAATTACAAAGATCACGATTTGATTAAGCCATATAAGGGTAGTGTAGGTTTCTGAGTTATGAGCAGCCAGTTGGCGAATTATGGATGTAGATATACTTTCATAGAAAAGTCTGCTACTGCTCTCAATGGTATTCCTGTCAATGATGGTGATGGCGTTTGTGATGCTTTTGATGGTGGGAATGATGCTCAAGATGATAAAATGGTTTAACGATAATTATGATAATGGAGGAGATGATGCTGGTGGCAATGTTGATGGATATTATGTTTCCAATGCCGATTATGATCCAACACCCTGTACAGTATCTGTCAAACTGAGACTGGACCGGCTTTTCACCTATTTCTCGTATTTACGCCCTCACTACAGACACTCCAAGAAGATCACAAGGACCAGCCGCTTCCTTTAGAGTGAAACATTCAGACTTTTAATGTTGTAAAGCCGTGTTTTACAATTAAATCCGTTATGTCTGGGACTTTTGGAAGTCTATAAGATCAAAAAATACCAAAAATTTGTCTCATGTAATTGTAAAAGGAACTTAAATCTTATATTTTTTGCAAACGTAGACATATACGAAACAAGTTACTCTAGAAAATCGACGAACTAGTTATAAAAAACGAAGCTTAAGTCTCTAACGTGTGTCACAAAAGAAGAAATAAACTGATTTGAAAGAATTATTTCACATATTAAGATTTCAGACTATTAAGGCTGATTTAGCTTCTATGAAAAAGATGACCGCACAGATCTCTTGAATCGTGTGAAAAATAAATAAATGATACACCTCATATCCGCTTGCATATTTATATGATGAAATTAAAGTGCGTTGATGTTGTAACATAGTGTAAACCGTTTAAACGGTTTATTAAGTAAAGAAGGTGACACACATTTTTATTACTTATACCCTAAGATATCATCAACAAATTAGCTCACATGCATTCATTTGAAACATTATTTCAGTCATGCAAAATGACCAAAATGATAAGGAACTTGCAATCAAAGGTAGACAGATGCATAAAATGTTTCACTTTGGTAATAAAAACTCAGTCGTTTGGCTAATTTTGCAAAAATAAATTGAAGATTGAATTATTTAGAGACAGCTTGTTTATATATTCCTTACATAAGACAATATGTAAGAAAGTCCCTTTAAGAAAAGTTTCAACTTTGTTTTTTCGGTCTATCTTGAATATTATATATCAGGTGTAATGTGGAGTATTGAAAAATGTATACGGTCAATGCATAAGGCCTATGAGGAATAATATATTCTTTTTCTGAAAGAATACTTTTTGTTAAATAAAACACGAATACGGGGAAATATAAAAAGGGAGATAATTGTTGAACGTCTCCGAAACACATTATATAGCGATTGTCTTGCCTGTTGACTTCGTGACTGGTGAACCATCCATCAGTGATACTGCCGAAATATTGTTTAAAGCGACTTGAAATAACATTTAAACCATTCAAGCAAGTAAGGAGTAGTATTTCCCTAAAACCCTCTGCTTAATGCTTATGATTTTGTTCATCAATACAATTTGTGAAATGATGAATTATAACCTCCTTTTCTCCATGCTAGAAATGTGACTTGTAAACAACCCATCACCGCTATGCTTGTTGATAATGGCTTAAAATAACATCTAAACCATTCAACCAAGTACTGTGAAACATGTCCCTAGAACCCTCTGCTAAAGACATATTTATTTGCTTTCAATAGCAATAAGAAACAATTAAAGATATGTTCGCTTTCTCATATTGATAATTGTTTCTGCTGTAAATTGAAACCAACATCAGGCGGGAATTAAATTGATTGAAAAACAATTTTCTGAATAATATTCAGAAATAAAATAATTTTGACAACAGGATTAGTTGATCAATAGGAAAATGTCATCGTTTTTGCAACAGTGACTTCTCAAAGCTTCTACAACAGATACATTTAATGGTTAAATATAATACAATTTATTAAATGTCGCTATATTTCTGCGTGTAACACACATTGATTTAACACCAGGTATAACTCATTGTAATGTCTAGTTTGCTTTGATTGCAATATATTTTATGATGATTTCAACAGATAACCAGTTCTGTCGCTGTGACTGCTTTTTGATATATACATCGTTTCATTCCGAAACCTGCCCAAATACCTCAATGAGGGAAAGCAGACGATATATTGGAAATAGCATTGTCCAGTACTGGTCGATTATACCATGTCTATGTGAAAAGGGGCGCTCAGTGCCGTCATACGACTGCAATTTTGTTGAAGACGGTGTCCTTTTCCCTTTCCGAAATCTGACTTACGAAGCAATCAAATGTGTTGTACTATTTAACCCCTTTTTATTAAGAGTCTGCTCTCTACTTAAATAGACACATATAAACGTCTGTCGTAATATGAGTTAAGAATTGTTAAAAACAAAATTATACCTTATTGCCAAAAAAAGCAAAATAGAAACATGGCTGGAAATCAGAGGGTTTTCACCCTCCGGGGCTTAAAGCAAGGCTGTTCTTTGAGAGCGTTGCTCTACATCATTGTAGCTGAAATCATGGGAGAGAAACTTCGATCAGCTCAAGACTTTCGTGGCATAAGTATAATCCAGTTTGACAAATCTATCAAATTAACACAACTTGCTGATGATACTACCATTTTTTTGCAAAGATCAGAATGACGTTAAAACAGCACTGAAAATAGTTGAAAACTATCGATTCATGCCTAGAATTAAATACCAACAAAACAGAGTTTATTTGGATAGGACACTCAAAGTTGCGCAATGATAACATAGGGAATATAAATGCTCCTCAAAACTTAAGGCCCTTGTTCAGCAATGATCAGGATCTCAATAATATAGCTGGGAAAAACCAATTGAATCGGTAAAACAAGCCATAAATAACTTGTCAAAGAGACACTTAATATTTTATGGAAAGATAACTGTCATTAAGTCTTTACTCCTACCAAAATTCGTAATCCTTTTTCAATCTCTTGTTGTACCAAAACATATTATTGATACAATAAACAAAATGTTTTATGAGTTTCTATGGAGTAAAAAAGGAGACAAAGTTAAAAGAAAAACGCTCATAGGGGACATTAAAGATGGAGGTTTGAAAATAATAGATTTAACATCCTTTATAAATTCCATAAAATTAAAGTGGATCTGTGCATTACTTGATGATAAAGAAGCTAACTGGAAAGTCGTACTCAGAAGCTTTCTAAACAACTTCGGAGACAACTTACTGATATTCGGGATGAATTTAGAACATTTGAAATATTTTCAGCAAAAGAATTTTAAGGTTTCAATTTTTTACAAAAACATCTTAAACACATGGTTGAATTTCAAAAAACTTGACCCTTATCGCAGAAATTTTCCCAAAAGGTTTGATTGCATCCGAAACCAAATCATTTGGGGGAAAATGCACCTGCGTGTTCAAGGAAAATGTCACCTTTTCAAATCATGGATAAACTCCGGAATACTCTTCATTAATGATAGTTTTGGCCCTAACGGTAGCATAGATGAAAGAATAGTTATCAATAAGCTGCATATTAAGACAAATTGGATAACTATTATTAGGAGCGCGATGCCAAAAGTCTGGAAGGAAACACTTAAGTCAAAACATTCAAGGTTAACAGCAGTGAAAACAGACTATGAGGTAACTTTCATCGGAAAAAGTCTTACAATGTTCGCAAATAAGTATTTTTACAGCATCATGATCAAACACATTTTCATTAAACCACACATACACAAAAAATGGGAAACCATCTTCAAAGAAAGAATAGATTGGTATAATTTATGCAATTCGCTTTTAACAAGCTGCATTGATAACCGGGTGAAGCAATATAAATTTAAACTCTTACATAACATTTAAGCCATAAAAGACAACCTTTATATGTGGAAAATTGAGACAAATGATTGTTGTAATATATGTCAAGTAAAAAAAGACCTCGAACATTTTTTTCTTAGATTGCGTAGTGGTAAAATCAATATGGGACAAAGTGATTGAGATTTTCAAGATGTGTGGTATTTCTTCAAATATAAAATCAATTAAAGTAGGTGTTACTGGTTATACATTCAATTACAGATGGTACAATGAAGTAAATATGATCTTAAATCTACTCGGCTTTTGCATATATAAAGCAAACTACGCCAGTGAGAAGCGATCGAAATTATTCGATCTCAGCAATCTTTTTTTTGGAGGAATACAAATTCCTGTATCAAATACCTTGTATAAAAAATAGAATTTCACACTTCATAAGAAACTTTCGTAAACATATTAACTGAGCACGCATATTTCTAGAATCGTCCTCCTTTTGTTTCGGAAGTCTTTTTATTAGGGATATGCTGCTCAAGTACGTGCGGGTGCGCGAGAGTATGTATGTGTGTGTGCGAGTATTTGTGTTTGAGTGCGTACGCGTGGGTATGTTTTCTTTCTAAATCTTACATAATTTTCTTTCGGTAAACCCTGTATATGCTGTCAAAGCTTGTACTTTATTATAATACGTAATCCTAACTAATCAGGGATTATGTTCATAAAAACATTGATTTTGTGTAAAAAAATGCTCTAAATGTAAGATAATGTACAAACATAATACACCTTTTCAAATCATGGATAAACTCCGGAATACTCTTCATTAATAATATTTTAGGCCCTAACGGTAGCATAGATGAAAGAATAGTTATCAATAAGCTGCATATTAAGACAAATTGGATAACTATTATTAGGAGCGCGATGCCAAAAGTCTGGAAGGAAACACCTAAGTCAAAACATTCAAGGTTAACAGCAGTGAAAACAGACTATGAGGTAACTTTCATCGGAAAAAGTCTTACAATGTTAGTAAATAAGTATTTTTACAGCATCATGATCAAACTCATTTTCATTAAACCACACATACACAAAAAATGGGAAACCATCTTCAAAGAAAGAATAGATTGGTATAATTTATGCAATTCGCTTTTAACAAGCTGCATTGATAACCGGGTGAAGCAATATAAATTTAAACTCTTACATAACATTTAAGCCATAAAAGACAACCTTTATATGTGGAAAATTGAGACAAATGATTGTTGTAATATATGTCAAGTAAAAAAAGACCTCGAACATTTTTTTCTTAGATTGCGTAGTGGTAAAATCAATATGGGACAAAGTGATTGAGATTTTCAAGATGTGTGGTATTTCTTCAAATATAAAATCAATTAAAGTAGGTGTTACTGGTTATACATTCAATTACAGATGGTACAATGAAGTAAATATGATCTTAAATCTACTCGGCTTTTGCATATATAAAGCAAACTACGCCAGTGAGAAGCGATCGAAATTATTCGATCTCAGCAATCTTTTTTTTGGAGGAATACAAATTCCTGTATCAAATACCTTGTATAAAAAATAGAATTTCACACTTCATAAGAAACTTTCGTAAACATATTAACTGAGCACGCATATTTCTAGAATCGTCCTCCTTTTGTTTCGGAAGTCTTTTTATTAGGGATATGCTGCTCAAGTACGTGCGGGTGCGCGAGAGTATGTATGTGTGTGTGCGAGTATTTGTGTTTGAGTGCGTACGCGTGGGTATGTTTTTTTTCTAAATCTTACATAATTTTCTTTCGGTAAACCCTGTATATGCTGTCAAAGCTTGTACTTTATTATAATACGTAATCCTAACTAATCAGGGATTATGTTCATAAAAACATTGATTTTGTGTAAAAAAATGCTCTAAATGTAAGATAATGTACAAACATAATTTACCTTAGAGAGTAAAACACTTGGATCCAGATAAGAGGTCTCTTTGTGACATCGCTACTTTGGATACAAACTGTTTTAACACTATACACCAGGTACATATAATACGAAATGGAATTTAGTATTGATTCCTTATGAACATATTGGTTTTTTCACTAGCAACATGATTATGACTGTAATAATATTTCATTTCTCCTTTTTTCTGCAGTCTATTTGTTTTACCTCTCTTTATCTGTGTGTTTTTTTCTTTTTACAATTGTTGTTATATTATTGTAATACACATGCTTTAAAAGAAGCTATGCAACTTCACAAAAAAAAGCAAGAAAAAGAACGCGATGAAGCAAGTTGCTGTTAACCAATATTAGGACAACAAATTTTATGCTACGAAACAGCGTTTTTCCTTTTCACTATATAATACTTTATTTTTGATATCTTAAACAGGTGTATCTTACATAAACCGCTGATAACTTATCGTATATAAACAAATGTAATTCATAATGCTGCGCTTAGATAAAGACAAAATGTCAAAACGGACCTAGTTAGTTGAATGAGTAATTCTGTCTGAGAGAGTAAGCCACGCATGTAAGCCGTTTTTCTTCAAATAAGCAGGTTTAAATGAAACCTCACTAACAAATTCTCGCAAATAGCTACTGACAAGTGAATCTAAAAAAAGAACATGTCCGCTCAAGAACTTCCAAAAACATATCTTGGCTGGGACGATGGAGAGACAAAAACACGTGTGTTTTGTTTGTTACACCAAAGATATGATCTCGGCAGATCGCAATCAAGTAAAAGACACGAAGGTGTTAATATCTACAGTAAATATGTGTACTTGCCAAGACTACGTCGGTAGAAAACCACAACTGTATATTTTTTTGCAGTGACGAAGAATATTGCTTCAAGGCACATAAAAGGAGATGAGTACAAATAAATTACTGAAAAAAAATATATGGAGTTTTTTTACTATGTTCATAAAAGTCATGAAAATTAATTCACAAATGCATTGAGATCTTATTACATGGACTCCTTTAATATAAGTCATTGTGTGCATGAAATATACTTGCCTCCAATTTAATCATGTTTATCAACAACCTGTTTGTTTACATATTCAAAATAACGAATTCTGATTGGTCGGTTCAAATATTTGTGTATCAATCTGAATTATTAAACTTCCTTATCTTGGGGTTTTTTGGTTGACTTTCATGTTTAAGTTGTGTTGATGTTGTTTTCTAGTGATAACTATTTGAATCTGACCAAAGGTTTACCCAATAAAGTAGTTTGATATAGCATCCATCTCCTTTTATGAGCCTTTAAGGAATATGTGTGTTTTGTAGCGCCAAGACCTCTTGTTTTACAGGAACGAGGCACTTTGCAATTTTCAGTTATGCAGCGAATTATTTATGGCTACACTTGGTCGGATTCCAAGAAATTAATGGAAATGCCAGAAATGTGCTGCTCAGGAATGCCTCCGTTTCTGTTCAAGCAAATAACCTATGATAAGAGAAAGCACATATCCACTATTCCATGCGTTCTGGATAGCTCTTCGTGTATACACTGGCATTTAGGCTCCGTAAGCGGTTCTCTCAACACAGAATAATGGCGAAGTTGTTAGCTTTGATCGTGTTTCTCATTCTACATCTGGATAACAACAATGTTTTCGGCAAGGAACCTCACTGTAACAAATTCTCATTTGAAGAGCAGCTTCTTGAAAAGATGATACGAATGGAGGTGAAAGTTGAAACGATGTTTGACAGCATTACCAGAACCCAGCATGACATAGCAGAGTTGACGACGAGGGTGAACAAAGAGCTGAGCTTGCTGACAAAGGAACGAGAGCAAATCAATGATGATAGCAACGTCTACAAGGCTGACACACGTGACAAAATACTGGAAGGTGCAAGAAATATGAAAACTACAGTTGACGATTTCGAATCCAAGATAACCCGATTTTCAGAGGACTTTGTTGACTTCAAACGCAATGTTTCGGCGGTGGCTAAAGGTACTTATAAAACTATTATCAATTTGTACAATTCATCGTAAACGCATAAGATATTTTATTTGCATGAGCGAATTATTATGATCTAATTGCACCAGAAAAGTATGAATCTTTCTTGGCCTTATCTTGTTACGAAATATCCTTGTAATGGTATTGCAGCAGTATGGACGTATAATCACATACGAAGGTCTCCAGAATGTCACATTGCATTTCGAACAAATCTGCAATTTACATTACCAATTATACCTCCGGAATACTACATAATCTTTGCCAGGGTAAGGCCATAAAGTACCTCGAAGATCGACAAAATATATTCAATATTGTTGAAGACAAACAAAACACTCGGGCAAAAGTAAAACCTAAGGAATCATCACACGGGCTCTTCTTTTTTATAGAACATCTCGAAAATCGTCAGAATTAATCAGTTATTATCGAAATTAAACAGGAGTCTTGTGAAACACTCAAACAAAACTTTTGTTTTGAATAAATATTCTCTATTTCTCAACAATGT
>OX401418.1:29064584-29074584 GCA_947846245.1 Cerastoderma edule
ACTGTAAACGCAACATATCCATCAGAAAAAATACATTTTAACCCTTTACTCAATCAAACAACCCTTTAGCGCATCTACAGCAAATGGCTTTATGAGTTTGTGTTTCGAAAGGATAATTGCTCCTATTGTACCACTTCTGTCACAATGGAAACTACCCAAGAAAGTGATGATTTATTTCCAAAGGTCAGCCGATGTTATATTTCTAACCCATACCAATTACAAAGATCACGAATTGATTAAGCCATATAAGGGTAGTGTAGGTTTCTGAGTTATGAGCAGCCAGTTGGCGAATTATGGATGTAGATATACTTTCATAGAAAAGTCTGCTACTGCTCTCAATGGTATTCCTGTCAATGATGGTGATGGCGTTTGTGATGCTTTTGATGGTGGGAATGATGCTCAAGATGATAAAATGGCTTAACGATAATTATGATAATGGAGGAGATGATGCTGGTGGCAATGTTGATGATATTATGTTTCCGATGCCGATTATGATCCAACACCCTGTACAGTATCTGTCAAACTGAGACTGGACCGGCTTTTCACCTATTTCTCGTATTAACGCCCTCACTACAGACACTCCAAGAAGATCACAAGGACCAGCCGCTTCCTTTAGAGTGAAACATTCATACTTTTAATGTTGTAAAGCCGTGTTTTACAATTCAATCCGTTATGTCTGGGACTTTTGGAAGTCTATAAGATCAAAAAATACCAAAAATTTGTCTCATGTAATTGTAAAAGGAACTTAAATCTTATATTTTTTTGCAAGCGTAGACATATACGAAACAAGTTACTCTAGAAAATCGACGAACTAGTTATAAAAAACGAAGCTTAAGTCTCTAACGTGTGTGACAAAAGAAGAAATAAACTGATTTGAAAGAATTATTTCACATATTAAGATTTCAGACTATTAAGGATGATTTAGCTTCTATGAAAAAGATCTCTTGAATCGTGTGAAAAATAAATAAATGATACACCTCATATCCGCTTGCATATTTATATGATGAAATTAAAGTGCGTTGATGTTGTAACATAGTGTAAACCGTTTAAACGGTTTATTAAGTAAAGAAGGTGACACAATTTTTTATTACTTATACCCTAAGATATCATCAACAAATTAGCTCACATGCATTCATTTGAAACATTATTTCAGTCATGCAAAATGACCAAAATGAGAAGGAACTTGCAATCAAAGGTAGACAAATGCATAAAATGTTTCACTTTGGTAATAAAAACTCAGTCGTTTGGCTACTTTTGTAAAAATAAATTGAAAATTGAATTATTTAGAGACAGCTTGTTTATATATTCCTTACATAAGACAATATGTAAGAAAGTCCCTTTAAGAAAAGTTTCAACTTTGTTTTTTCGGTCTATCTTGAATATTATATATCAGGTGTAATGTGGAGTATTGAAAAATGTATACGGTCAATGCATAAGGCCTATGAGGAATAATATATTCTTTTTCTGAAAGAATACTTTTTGTTAAATAAAACACGAATACGGGGATATATAAAAAGGGAGATAATTGTTGTACGTCTCCGAAACACATTATATAGGGATTGTCTTGCCTGTTAACTTCGTGACTGGTGAACAACCCATCAGTGATACTGCCGAAATATTGTTTAAAGCGACTTTTTTAACATTTAAACCATTCAAGCAAGTAAGGAGTAGTATTTCCCTAAAACCCTCTGCTTAATGCATGTGATTTTTTTCATTAATACAATTTGTGAAATGATGAATTATAACCTCCTTTTCTCCATGCTAGAAATTTGACTTGTAAAAAACCCATCACCGCTATGCTTGTTGATAATGGCTTAAAATAACATCTAAACCATTGAACCAAGTACTGTGAAACATGTCCCTAGAACCCTCTGCTAAAGACATATTTATTTGCTTTCAATAGCAATAAGAAACAATTAAAGGTATGTTCGCTTTCTCATATTGATAATTGCTTCTGGTGTAAATTGAAACCAACATCAGGCGGGAATTAAATTGATTGAAAAACAATTTTCTGAATAATATTCAGAAATAAAATAATTTTGACAACAGGATTAGTTGATCAATAGGAAAATGTCATCGTTTTTGCAACAGTGACTTCTCAAATCTTCTACAACAGATACATTTAATGGTTAAATATAATACAATTTATTAAATGTCGCTATATTTATGCGTGTAACACACATTGATTTAACACCAGGTATAACTCTATGCTACCGTTAGGGCCTAACGGCTATAAAAGACAACCTTTATAGGTGGAAAATTGAGACAAATGAGAGTTGTAATATATATCAAGTAAAAGAAGACCTCGAACTTTTTTTCTTAGATTGCGTAGTAGTACAACCAATATGGGACAAAGTGATTGAGATCTTCAAGATGTGTGGTATTTCGTCAAATATAAAATCAATTAAAGTAGTTGTTACTGGTTATACATTCAATTACAGAGGGTACAATGAAGTAAATATGATCTTAAATCTACTCGGCTTTTGCATACATAAGGCATACAACGCCAGTGAGAAGCGATCGAAATTCTTCGATCTCAGCAATCTTTTTTTGGAGGAATACAAATTCCTTTATCAAATACCTTGAATCAAAAAATAGAATTTCACACTTCATAAAGACTTTCGTAAACATATCAACTGAGCACTCAGATTTCTAGAATCGTCCTCCTTTTGTTTCGGAAGCCTTTTTATAAGGGATATGCTGCTCAAGTACGTGCGGGTGTGCAAGAGCATGTATGTATGTGTGTGTGCGAGTATTTGTGTTTGTGTGCGTACGCGTGGGTATGTTTTTTTCCCTAAATCTTACATAATTTTCTTTCGGTAAACCCTGTATTTGCTGTCAAAGCTTGTACATTTGTACTTTGATATAAAACGTTATCCTAACTAATCAGGGATTATGTTCATGAAAATATTGATTTTGTGTAAAACAAATGCTCTAAATGTAAGATAATGTACAAACATATTTTACCTTAGAGAGTAAAACACTTGGATCCAGATAAGAGGTCTCTTCGTGACATCGCTACTCTGGATACAAACTGTTTAAACACTCTACACCGGATACATACAATACGAAATGGAATTTAGTATTGATTCCTCATGAACATATTGTTTTTTTCACTAGCAACATGATTATGACTGTTATAATATTTAATTTCTCCTTTTTTCTGCAGTCTATTTGTTTTACCTCTCTTTATCTGTGTGTTTTTTTCTTTTTACAATTGTTGTTATATTATTGTGATACAAATGAAATAAAAGAAGCTATGCAGCTTCACCCAAAAAAAAGCAAGAAAAAGAACGCGATGAAGCAAGTTGCTTTTAACCAATATTAGGACAATAAATTTTATGCTACGAAACAGCGTTTTTCCTTTTCACTATATAATACTTTATTTTTGATATCTTGAACAGGTGTATCTTACATAAACCGCTGATAACTTATCGTATATAAACAAATGTATTCATAATGCTGCGCTTAGATAAAGACAAAATGTCAAAACGGACCTAGTTAGTTGAATGAGTAATTCTGTCTGAGAGAGTAAGCCACGCATGTAAGCCGTTTTTCTTCAAATAAGCAGGTTTAGATGAAACCTCACTAACAAATTCTCGCAAATAGCTACTGACAAGTGAATCTAAAAAAAGAACATGTCCGCTCAAGAACTTCCAAAAACATATCTTGGCTGGGACGATGGAGAGACAAAAACACGTGTGTTTTGTTTGTTACACCAAAGATATGATCTCGGCAGATCGCAATCAAGTAAAAGACACGAAGGTGTTAATATCTACAGTAAATATGTGTACTTGCCAAGACTACGTCGGTAGAAAACCACAACTGTATATTTTTTTGCAGTGACGAAGAATATTGCTTCAAGGCACATAAAAGGAGATGAGTACAAATAAATTACTGAAAAAAAATATATGGAGTTTTTTTACTATGTTCATAAAAGTCATGAAAATTAATTCACAAATGCATTGAGATCTTATTACATGGACTCCTTTAATATAAGTCATTGTGTGCATGAAATATACTTGCCTCCAATTTAACACGTGACAAAATACTGGAAGGTGCAAGAAATATGAAAACTACAGTTGACGATTTCGAATCCAAGATAACCCGACTTTCAGAGGACTTTGTTGACTTCAAACGCAATGTTTCGGCGGTGGCTAAAGGTACTTATAAAACTATTATCAATTTGTACAATTCATCGTAAACGCATAAGATATTTTATTTGCATGAGCGAATTATTATGATCTAATTGCACCAGAAAAGTATGAATCTTTCTTGGCCTTATCTTGTTACGAAATATCCTTGTAATGGTATTGCAGCAGTATGGCGACGTATAATCACATACGAAGGTCTCCAGAATGCTTCCATTGCATTTCGAACAAATCTGCAATTTACATTACCAATTATACCTCCGGAATACTACATACCCTTTGCCAGGGTAAGACCATAAAGTATCTCGAAAATCGACATAATATTCAATATTGTTGAAGACAAACTAATCATTTAGTCAAAAGTAAACACTAAGGAATCACCACACGGGCTCTTTTATAGAACATATCGAAAATCGTCAGAAATCGAAATTAAACAGGAGTCTTGCAAAACACCCAAACAAAAGTTATAACTTTTGTTTTGAATAAATATTTTCTGTGTCTCAACAAGGTCGATAACGTGTCCGACTCGTAAAAAATGTGTCCTGAATTCGTGACCCGTCTCAAACCTTTATTCATTACTGTGTTTAATACATTAAAAAAGGAATGGATGTTTTCTATACAACACATGGTCGATCGTGTTTACATAGAAGAGTGTTCTTGCCTTTAACAGAATATTTTACAGTTGTAATAAGGAAATATTAGGAGCATGGATAGTTTATAAGGTTTTCTGTTATTGCCGCGTTCCGGTGGATATGAATACTATTCCATCGTTTTACTTTTTGTGTCATAAAAGGGTTCATATAGGCTTGATCACACTATGTATTTGGTGGTTGTTGTGTTTTGCTTAATATAACTACCTTGATGTAAATCTAGTTGTTATTGTGCTGTTCCCAACGCTGCTTCGTGGATTAAGATCGAGTACAGTATAACCCTTAAGCTTTATAAGCTGATTCGGTAAAATATATTTTTGGCTGTAAGAGGGAATGGAATCGATGCTTATCTCTGCTTATCTTGACCACATATCTGAGTTTTGAGATGGTTATCTATTCTATGACTGCAAGGTAACGATAAGGGACAAAAAGCGAAACCTTCTGAAAATGAATTTGTATATCAGCAATGAACAACACAGTTAGTATTGCACTTAAGTAAAATAATATGTGATACTTTCAGACCAATCTGTGTCTTATATCCGATGGGGACGAACAACCTGCCCGAAGACATCGACCATCATCTATGAAGGTATTCATGATTACAAATTTTTAACAGAACAGCCTACCATCTAATACATATAACCTTTTTATGTTTGATCATCTATTATATTACAATATCTGTTAACGTAATTTGAAAACGGATTGTTGAGCCAGTGAAAAGAACGGCAATAGATATACCTTATTTTGACGTACTTTCCAGAAGGTTTGACAATGCAATATCGGCCCAGACTATCGAAGTATCGTTATGTACCTTTAAACGTTATGATTCTAATCTTTATGGCTAGAAGCCTCCTCGCACAAATAAGAGTGACTGAATTAATGGCATGTCATGTATACTTGGATTTTCTTAATAAAACACTCTGATTTTGTGATAAAAGTGCATATTTTTACTCTTGAAACAACTATGATAAATATAACCATTGGCTTTAATTATGCATTCCATTTCCATTCAATTTATGCGTGCCAAGTTGTCAATAACATGTTTTACGACCTTTTCTTTGTTCATAAGTTATTCGAAATAATATGTTCTGTTCAGCAATGCAAACTTAGATAACTACACGTATCACCTTTTATTCACATTATTGTTTAGGAGTTGCTGCTGGAAGTCACAACACACATTCTGGTGGAGCATCGAATACGGTATGCCTGCCCAAAGATCCCCAATTCGGTAATACACACCCTGGACAACATAGTTCCTACATCTACAGTGCTGAATATCAAGAATCTGCAAGGGCAGAGTCCATCTTCGGAAAATCAATGCTTGATCAGGACGTTCCCTGCGTTGTATGCGAGGCGAAGGGCAGCACCGTGTTAATGATTCCAGCCCGCCAGGAGTGTTATGATGAGTGGCAGTTTGAGTACACAGGTTATCTGATGACGACACATCACTCCCAACAAAGGTCCAACGTAAAGTGCGTCGATTCCCAACCGGAATCAGTACCCGGTAAAGGTTCCGGTACTGACGGTGAACTTTTTTATTTCGTCGAGGCTGCCGGAGCAATATCCGACCCGCCGTACACCCGAGGAGCCGAGCTGACGTGTGTTGTGTGTACAAAATGAGTATAAGACATGAACAGATTATCGAATGTGATGTAAAATGCGATGGACTCGTTTGTTTGGTGTACAACATTTCAAAAGCATAAATATTAACATCATCAGCTCATTTTCATTTTGTTTTCACAAAAATATTAAATAAAAATAAACATCATTGTACAAAAAGAGTTATTCTCAATACGATAACCATATTTCCACCTGCCAGAACATTTTATCAGAGTGTTATTAATTGTTACTTTTTTACCTTTTGTCTTTTTTCCTTTTTCGATAAATTATGACTATCGATGTGTCTTAAATCTTGGTGATTTCATATAAGATTCGAAATATATCGCGTGGGTATTTATATTCAAACAGATACCGTCTACCAATAATGTCAATATCTATCTAATCCTTTATTACCATATTCAGGCAAATGGTCAAAACGCATTTACACATATTCTTCGCTTTTTGGTGATTACACATTTCAAAGTGGCCTTATTAAAACCAGAGCATCCTGGAAAGAGCTACAAGTTGATTGAAGACTATTCTGGCAGTAACCACAACCAACAGCATACACGTACGCCTTAGTCACAATAAAGTGTTTCATAGAGGGCTTTCATCAGCAAGCACAATCTTTAATGTATTCAAAGTAACATAAGTACATCAGTTTTTTATATTCTGTATGTTGACAAGTGGCTTTTAAACAAATATCAAGTGAAGAAAATCACATTTTGAGAGCCCAAAATAATATCCTTTAAAAACGAGGTATTTTTCTTTGTTATTCACTCTCGATATTTTCAGAATGTAAAGTGGGTATAGTGTGATTAGTATTAGCAAATAAATGTCATTCAATTGGTCAAAAAATCTAAATATTACAGTTTTATTGAAAAAAAGTTTCTCAATTTTAACAGCTTTTAGATACTCTAAAATTCAGGATAGACAAAATATGTATAATAAGGACCATTGTGATTTTTATGGGACACCAGTAAGGATTGCTACTTTATAGGTATGAACATACAACACGGACAATATATAAATACAAAAATCAGGTCATTATTACTGGATTTTAGGTTGTGTCCAAACGTTAAAAAGGTTCCGTGACTGTTCTATTTTTGTTTATTTTCAAAAGGTTTTAAAGAACACTCACATTAGTCTTTTTTTTGGTCATTTTTGAATTGGAATATTGCATGACAAAATCTTGTATCCCAGTAACCTGTATTTATACAAATTATTTATATTTTTATTTCACAATGCCGCTATGTCTATGGATTAGACATTATTCGAATGCACATGTGTATAGAAATGACATTTGTTGGATTAGAAGTATATAAAGTTTATCAGCTTTTACTCTTTCAAGCTTTTTTTAAAAAGAATCAGTTACTTATTGATTCAACCTTTTATTATGAAATATCAAAAGTAACGTTGCAACACTTTAACAGACTTTAATGAACAAGTGAACATTTAACAGGCGCAAGTTTAAAGAAAAAACTGAGTGTTTAGCCACAAAAGCAGCATGGTGGTTTTTATACCATTTTCATGTCTCTAAATACAAATCGGCTTAGATGAGGCAATTATAAAAGCAGCATGATGTTGTTTTCTTTCATACAATTTTCATAATGTATCCTATTACAAATCAGCTAAAAAGCATTTATGCAATGCCAATATGCATTTTTAAACCAAGTTCATGCTTTTCACATCACATTATGCTATTCACATCAGGTTCCAACTTATTCTTGATACAAATATATTCAAAGCATTTTTTATATGATTTATGCGATCAGTGTAACTACATGTATTTAAGCTGGCATTTATTTCTAATTCAATAATTATATGTTTTGGATTATAAGAAGGGCTAAGAGTCACTTTACTCAGCTGAATTTGAATGTGAGTCTCTTAGCCTCTAGGTTTATGACAAAAAAGTACACAAATAGTTTTATTGATGGGTCTTAAATTAAAAACAGAAACTACTCATTTAACCCGAGGCTTAAAGACTCATTGAAAGGCTGTTTTGAACCTAAGTATGAAACTTGGACATAAAAATGTTACATAATACATCCTCTTGCTGACACTCTAACATCATAGAATCTTCCCTTGACATAGGTTTTGACCAGCTCAACAAACAGCTCTCTGATAATTGTGTCCTTACTTCAATACTTCTGTCACTGATACAATGTTACGTTTATTGTAACCAACAGGTCTGAACTTTGTTAGAACATGCATATAAACTATTTTATATATTTGAATCGGAGAATTAACTGTACTTTTAAACAATCAACACATCAATATATGAACTTATACATGTTTTGAACAGCCATTTGGAACTTTCAAGGCATACATCATAATAAATTTCCTCAAGACTTTGATAATGTGTACAGCAATACTTTATGTTTTAGCACTATATTTTGTTCAAGAAATCTGCTCCACAGCAGCCTTTTAGGAGCTTAGATTGTTTATAACTACATACCTGATCAATTATATAAGCAGTAATTTGCAATTTTGTATTCTTGCTTTAATGTCCCATCATTAGACATTTATTTTCTAATTCAAGGATGTGCAAAATATTTGTGTTTTAAAACAACAGTTTACTATATATCACAATAGAATGTTGAAACCATCAAAAAGAGGTAGTTTTATGCAATTTTATAGTATCAAATTAATTCCTTCTTTAAAAAATTGGTCATTCTTTGTTTCTCCAGTTAGTGAGTATAATGCGTCTAAACGTCATTATCAAATTTATATGAACACAAAATTACCTTTATTGTTCTTCATTGATGGCAGTTACTACTTTTATTGCAGTTTATCTGTTTTAACTGCTCATTTTGTACAGATAGGGAGCATTTATAGGAGCGTCTACGTATGGGATATGTGTCTGCGGATGGGACATTGGCCGTAATCATTCATAATTTTTTACTTAAAGGGTACACTTGTTAAACATAAGTTTAACTCATTTCTACGCGTGCTGTTGTTTATGGAGTTGGAACATAATTTTCATCTCTTCAGCAAATACACTTTAAAACCACTGTCTACGGATGATTTTTTGTCCATTTTAAGGTACTCATTATATCATGCATATTAATGTGTATACTCACCTTTAGGTATATTGTACCTATTTTTAAAATGAGGAGAATGACTGATGTTTTAATTTGAAATAAGAACCCTAAAAAGTGTACCATGACACTAGGTTTAGTCATTAAGCATATATCCGACAATATTTATGCTATTTATATGAAATTACTAGCACAAGAAAGAAGAATGAATCAGCTTTATTGTGATATGCAGTTCATGTAAAGACTTCAGTCAGATCTTTGAAAAAATATCTTTGCAAAAATGTACAAATGTTCTGTACGCATAACACAATGCAAAATAAAATTTTCATTTTATTGTGACCAGGCCAGGCCGTAAGTCTTCTTTTAACAGGGATATATTTGATGATTCAGACAATGTACTGTTTGGAAACTGCTCAGTAAAAGTAATAAACATAGTACTGGAAGCAACATATCCATTGAAGATTTTCATAAATACTTTTCCTCTTTGCAAGATGAAATATCCAAATTTGTAAATGTCGAATCTGAATCTTTTGTCAATAGTCATGACTTTGACACCCCT
>OX401418.1:29079584-29131190 GCA_947846245.1 Cerastoderma edule
ATAAATTTCAGGCTTTCAGCAATTTGTAATTAAGAAATCGAAAATGGTCTTTTGTCACGAGAGGAATACTGTTGATACTATTCTTCAAAGAACATGTAAGATAATCCCTTGTAGGACTAGGTTAGGAGGATTATAAAAAAGGTATGTAATGTTTCTGAAAGAATGCTTTTTGATAGATAGACGAGTATTTAGGGAACAAATGCTAAGGGGGATAATTACAGTGCATCTCCGATACAAATCATATAACGATTGTCTGTCCTGTTAAATTAGGACCAGATAAATGAATCATCACCAAAATAACACCGAAATATTGTTGTAAACAGCTCTAAATTGCGTTATAACCAGTCAACTGAGTTATGAGTAGCATGTCCCGGGAACCATCTGCTAAATACATATTTATTTGTTCATCAATAGTTAATGAGAAATAATTAAAGGTAACGGTCCCTTTCTCCATATTTGAAATTGTTTCTTGTGTGAATCGAAAGAAAGAACAAGCAACCATTTTCTGAAAAATACAAAGAAAGAAACTTGATAGCAGGATAAGTTGCTCAAATGGAAAAAGACATCTTTATTTTTGCAAGGGTGACTTCGACATCAAAGCTTCTTCCCCAGATGCATTTTACAGTTAAATATAATGTACTATGTTAAACATAGCACACAATGATCGGCCACCAGATTAACTTATTGAAGAGTATGTTTTGCTTTGATAGAAAAAAGATTTAATGATGATTTAAACAGACTTTCAATTCTATTGGCGTGACTGATCTTTAATACATGCATCGTTTCATTCCAAAGCATGATCAAATACTTCATTGTGGGAAAACGTCGGTTTTAATAATACGTCCATTGAAATGTGTGCTTACTGCCGTTATACGACTCTAAAACTGTTGAAATTGGTGAAACTGCCTTATCCTTAATCTTTCCTACAAATCAATTAAATGTGGTGTTCACGTCAACCCTTTTTAACACCAGTCTGCTTTCTACTTAGATAAAGATGTGTTAACGTGTTTAGTAATACAAGTCAGAAATTATTGTAAAAGAAATTGTGCCGCATTTAAAAACTAAACAAAACAAAAAACAAGAACTAAATAAAGCAGGTTATTGTTAACCAATATCAGAAACGGAAAACAGGTTCTATGCTACGTAAAAGTATTTCTTTTATCAACAGTTAATGTGTTATTTTGAATTTCTGGAGCCAATGTGTTTAGCATAAACTGCTGATAACTCATCTTATCAAAATATATGGATTCATGATGTTATCCTCAGATATAGATAAAGGGTCATATCGGACCAGCTGCTCTCAACGTGAATTTCTGTCCGAGAGAGTCAGGCATGCATGTGAAACCGTTTATATTTAATGAACAGTCCTATAAGAAACTTCGAAAACAAAATCTCGTAGTTGATTATTTACATGTGAATCTGAAAAATATGTGGCTACATCTCATCCCGAGAATTCGAAAATATACACTTCGTCTGACTCGATACAGAGAAAGAAACACGCATGTTTTGTTTGTTATACCAAAAATATTATCTTAGCGGTTCGCCCTAAAGTAATAAACGCGCATATGTTGTTTGCTACGGTAAATAAATGTTCTTGCCAAAACAGCGTCGAAATAAAGCCAACAGTGTATTTCTTGCAGTAATGAAAGAACACTGCGAAATTAACATATGAGCCACGATCTGAGAAAAGGGCCCTTAATGACATCAACGACGTCATCGAGAAATCTGCGTGTAAAGTTACGTCATCATTTTAGCTATAAATATCGATCGTGTTTACATTTTTAGAGAGAGATTTTTGAATCGGCGTATTGACTGACAAGAAGGATTTGTTTATTTCAAATCAGGATTTATCTTGGTTTAGTATTCATGGAAGAGGTAAGTGTTCTATTTTTCACTTTCTGTATCAGTTTTGCCCTGCTGTTGATGAAATTATAAAAAATATCCACCGAGTCTGTACGTAACAACTAAACTATCCCGCCATTTTTGCAGAGTTCATACCTCAACCCGATAGTCTAGTTTATTCCTGAGTTAGTACCATCGAAAACACAGGGTATATGAAGGAATAGCGGAATACTTAAATGCAGGATTTAGGATGACATTTTAATTCAAAGTCGAAATATAATCAATGGTTTATGACGCTGATCGTTCATGCAATTTTATTTCGAGTCCACTCGGCATATTATTTTAAATCCCACTGTTTCGGGTATCCTGGTTTTAATATATTGGTGGCAGAGAGACAAGTCTCTTCCAGTATTCAACATTATTTTAACACTTCTATGTTTTAATTGTTGTAAGTGAACAATAACGCTTACATGTAACTAACTATTGATTATGTAAACATCTTGGTTTTTACGTTGTCATAAACCGCAATCGATGATAATTATATAAACAGACAATACGTAAGGATGCAGTATTGGCGCAATGGTAAGTGTCTCTGGCCATGGTAAACGCTGACCGAGGTTCGTACCCCGGCGTAGTTCTTTTTTTTTAAAGCTAAGCCTTTGATTTCCTTGTGGAAAATTTATCTAAAATATCCGAACAAAAAATGATATCTAAAAAGAAAAAATATAACAAAAAATAGGTATTCAATGAATCTCATTGCTAATGCAAGTAGCGCTTCTTTCCTGATTAAATGTAGACATTCAGAAACATGTAGACACATTATAGAAGTCCCAATGGATTTCATGGTCAAAAGTCAACTAAACTCTTTTTTCATTTTAGGATTGGGAGAATGTATTTTCAGACCATTTCGGTCATACACCTCTTCAGACACCATTCGGGTCACAAGATGAGGCCTGTGCCATAGATCTGTCTGACGAAGACGATCTCCAAGATCAAGAATTAAATATCGAAGACATTGACTCACTGACGCTGACCTAGATAGTGTTCGCAGGTTGAAAGCTGATGGATGTGGATGCAAACTAGACTGTGCAGCCAAATTCAGCGAACATGACATGTACTCTCATGTGTTAAATGTAAGAGAAATGGATAAAGTGGAGAAAGAGATGCACGTTATAGGAGCTCTTGGAGATTGTAGCGGAGAAACGAAACGGGGGAAAAAGCGGGTCCGAAACCGAAGACAATTTAATTACATGGGTCAGCAAGTATGCAAAAAGTTATTTATGTTGGTTTTTTCTATTGGTGTGAAAAGTTTGAAGAACCTGTTGAAACACATTGATCAGCACGGAGCAGTCCCACGCAAGCATGGAAACACAGGGAAAAGACAAGCACACACACTATCATTTGAGGATATCAAATATGTGGTTACTTTTATCGCAAACTACGCCGAATTTCATGGGTTGCCCCAACCTGCAGCACCTCGTGGAAGAGAAAACTATCCACCTATATATTTGCACTGCCAGATCACCAAAAAATTAATACACGGCGACTACAAACACTCACTAACAGATGATTCGAGAGAGATAAAATATACATGTACAACATTTGTGAAAATATGGAACAATTGTGTGCCCCATATCCAAATTGCCTCCCCTAAGGACGATGTATGCGCGACATGCGAAAAATTACGAAAAAGAGTCTTCGACGCCAGAGAGGAAGAAGAGAAACTGCAATCGTCGGCACAATTGAGGGACCACATTCTAGATGCACAGAATGAGCGGGAACTCTACAATGAGTGTATTTCACGCGCACTAAACGGCAACGAAGACGGATCCCCATACAACCACATGACATTTGATTTTTGCCAAAATGTGTCTCTACCACATCATGGTCGACAAATGGGCCCATTGTTTTTCACAACAGCGAGAAAAGTGCAAATATTTGGGATTCGTATTGACCATATACCGAAACAACTGAATTTCCTCATAGATGAGAATGAAACAATAGGCACATATGGGTCCTCCATACATGGTCCAAATGCAGTAATCAGCATGATACACTGGGCGTTGGACAACTACAATACTGAACCAAAATGTACATTCCGTGCAGACAACTGTCCAGGTAGGTGCATTACCTTCAGTTACAGTTTATCAAAAAACAAACAAACAAAAACACGGTGCCATTAACACACCGACATTGTCCTTTTTGTAATATGTTAACCGAAGAATGTAAATTGCTCCATGAAAATAACTAACACAGTGCTTTTGCTATCTACGCCAGTTTTGGTCAGCCTGCACACCCGTACAATCGGGTGATAAACTGTTCTCTTCCAACCCTTATAAAATTAACTTACGATAGACGGGAATAACATTATTACTAGACTACAATATTGACGAATTCAATTGTCGAATATGAAAAGACAAATGTCAAGGATTATAACATGTTTATTAAAATACTAACTGTATACAAAGCATTGTGACAAAATGTGAAATTGCTCATTAGGACAAATTTGCTCTTTTACCTCAATGTTTTCAAAAACATTTTTTACTGTCAAGTTCAACAACTTTATGTCTCAGTAAGTTAAATTACCCAAGTCAATTTTGCGTAATCGCTCACACACAATCCTCCATATTGAATCGGTAATGAAATTACACTACATGTAGTCAACATAAACTCTTTCTTTTTAGGACAAAACAAAAACAAGTTTGTTCTGGGATATTTTATGTGGAGAGTGATGTCTGGTCAACATGACGAGATAACGTTGATGATGCAGGTGCCAGGACACGCACGCTGCAGGGTGGATGCTCGATTTGGTCTCATCAAACAGCTGTTCCGTCGATCAGATTGTGATTCGCTGAATCAACTAGAAGAGGTTGTCAATAAGTCAGCAGAGACGAATGAAGCTATACGTTATCCTTCGTGGCACTGGCGTGAATGGAAAGCTTTTCTTGCTGTGCTATTTCGGCCAATAAAAGGAATAAGGTAAACTGATCTTCTGCGTACTAGTATGGTTGTTATTTTCAGATTTATCATTGTTACAGCTTCATACTCTCTGATACCAGACACATTAGAATGAACAAAACCTAGTCTCGTCCAAAATAAAGATGCCTATACCACAATGTGAACAAGACAATAACTTCACAACTGTCATAGTTTGCACATGAATTAAAAAGTACAGTTTTATAATAAGTCTTACATTCTCATTTGCAACTAGCAGCATGCTTTCATATATTTAGCTTAGAATAAAATCATTATTATCGTACTAGCGACATTGAGGCATTCAGGTGGATAACTCCATAAAACACTGATTTTTTCTGCAAGTATAAAGTAAATGACCTTGTTATAAACTACTTTGATGCAAGCAGGTTGTTATCTTTCAGGCAATATCAGTATTTCAAGTTTTCGTCAAACAACCCGGGAATTGTGACCGTGCGGAAGGAGAGGAATGGTGAGGAAACCACGCTTAAAATGACAAGACCCGGAGTTACCACAGTGGTTCATGATCAGCTGCCACAACTTCTTACACCAGCAGGGCTGACCCTTGAGAGACAAAGATACCTTTTTAGGACTGTCAGACCATTTGTGCGTTCTATGTACCAAGACGAAACATGTCCTGCACCTGACAGCTAAAAGGGGTGCTTTGACAATAACTTAATTAGTTTTGATGTTATTAGATTTGTAAACCCATAACTACATTTATTTGTAATCATACAGTTTTTTTTTAAATGATTGAAGCTTGAAAACAATAAATTGTTGCCTTATATTTTAATCATGATTACAAAAACGAATATTTTTCTCAAAAAACTGTTTGTAGTGCTCATTAGATTATAATCATTTGAACATAAGCATTTTATTTAAACCGTGTCATTTATGCAAATTACAAAATGTATTCATATGTGTCATATATATCAAGAAATAATTATCATGGCAACAAGAACATTAACCAATTAATTCCAAACAGCCACTGCTTAGACAAAGGTGTTGTGCCTTTATCTGTGACTGTTTTAGTTGAAATAGAATGCACACCCATAGTCAATCTTACGACGTCATTTGGCCGACGTCATTTTCTCTTAATTTATGTGTTTCCTATAAAACGCCATTCTTCTAAAAAGCCATAACTTTCTTAATATTTTGAATTTTTTCAAAATTATTTCGCCATTACACTGAGGAAAGATAGATTTAATAAGAAATACAAAAATGTGAAAATCGAAAATTTTGTCATTAAGGGCCCTTTTCTCAGATCATGGCTCATATGTATTTGTCTCATCCCGGCCTCTTTTTTTTCAGGAATCATCTACTTTGCAATTTTCAGTTACGCGGCGAATGATTTATGGCAACACTTGGTCGGATTCCAAGAAAATAATGGAAATGCCAGAAACGGTTCCTCAGGAATGCTTCTTTTTCTGTTCATGCAAATGTTTTTATAACCTGTGATAAGAGAAAACACATGTTCATTATTTCATGCGTTCTGGATAGCTCTTCGTATACACACTGGCATTTAGGCTCCGTAAGCGGTTCTCTCAACACAGAATAATGGCGAAGTTGCTAGCTTTGATCGTGATTCTGATTCTACATCTGGATGACCACAATGTTTTCGGCCAGGAACCACAATGTAACAAATTCTCGTTTGAAGAGCAGCTTCTTGAAAAGATGATACGACTGGAGGTGAAAGTTGAAACGATGTTTGACAGCATAACCAGGACCCAGCATGACATAGCAGAGTTGACGACGAAGGTGAACAAAGAGCTGAACTTGCTGACAAAGGAACGAGAACGCATCCAGGATGATCTCAACGTCTATTAGGCTGACACACGTGACAAACTACTGGAAGGTGCAAGAAATATCAAAACTACTGTGGACGATTTCGAATCGAAGATAACCGGATTTTCAGAGGACTTTGTTGACTTCAAACGCAATGTTTCGGCGGTGGCTAAAGGTACTAATTAAATGATTATCAATTTTTACAATTTATCAAAAACGCATGAGGTATTAAAGCGAATAAGTAAGAGCTAATTGCAACAGAAAAGTATTTATCTTTCTTGGCTTTATCTTAGAACGCAATATCCTTGTAATGGTCTTTCAGCAATAAAGACGTTTAATAAAAAAAACGAAGGGCTCGAATATGCCACATTGCATTTCGAACAAATCTGCAATTTGCATTAGCGTTTATACTTCTAGAATACTACAGAATCTTTGCAAAAACAAGACCATAGAATATCTATATAATATATTTAATATTGTTGAAGACAAACAAAGCATTTAGTCCAAAGTCAAGACTTACTACGGAATCATCACTGGGACTCTTTTATAGAGAACATCTCGAAAATTGTCAGAATTTATCTATTATTATTGGAATTTAACAAGTGTTTTGCAAAACACCCAAACACATGTTTAAATTCTTGTTTTAAATAAATAGTATCTGCGTCTCAACACGGTCGATCGCGTGTCCGCCTCGTAATACATGGGTCCTGAATTCGTGACCCGTCTCATGCCTTTATTCTTTATGTGTTTAATTCATTCAAAATGGCATGGATATTTTCTATACAACACATGATCGATCATGTTTAAGAAGAGTGTTCCTCGGCTTTAAAAGAATATTTTACATTACTACTAAGGAAACGTAAGAGCATTGGTAGTTAATAAGGTCTTCTGTTCTAGTCGCGCTCCGAAGGAATACTATCCTGTCTTTTTATTGGATGTGAGTCATAAAAATGCTCATAAAGGCTTGCTAACGCTATGTATTTTGCTTCTGATGTTGCGTTTTGCTTCATACCCAAATCTTCATGTTTATATAGTTGTCTTGTATGTCACGTAAGCAAAATTATGTATTTCAATAGCAGACCAATCTGTGTCTTATATCCGATGGGGACGTACAACCTGTCCAAAGACATCGACCATCATCTATGAAGGTAATCATGAAGACAAATAATAAACGGAATAGGGTATCGCGATATAACTGAAATACTGTTGAAAATGGCTTTAACTCCAAATCGAACTAAAGCATCTATCTTTGGTATGTTTTATTATATATGATGATTAAAAGATTATAACCATAATCTGAAAGCAGATTGTTGAGACAGTAAAAAAACACAAATAAACCATTGACGTACTTCCTAGAACGCTCGACCAATGAAATATCTGCCAAGTATCTGCCAAACTATAGAGGGATCGTAATGTACCTTTAAACGTTGTGATTATAATCTTAATTGTGATTGAATAAATGGGATATCATGTTAACTTGGCTTTTTCAATAAAACACAAGGATATTATGATACAAGGGCATCTTTTTACTCTTGAAACAACTGTAATAAACGCAGTCCTTGGCTATGTATATACACATTATTGTCATGTTATTTATACTTGACGATTTGTACTTAATTAATATGTTTAACTACTTTTTCTTGTGCTCCTAAACCATTTGAATGAAACTGTTCTGTTGATTTATCATAACTACGGTAACTAAACATACCACCCTTATATCACATTCTTGTTCAGGATTTGCTGCAGGAGGTCGCTACAATCATTCTGGTGGAGCTTCGAATACCATATGCCTAACCAAAGATCCACAATTCGGCAATACACACCCTGGACAACAGAGTTCCCTCATTTACAGCGCTGAGTATCAAGATGCTGCAGGGACGAAGTCGATCTTTGGACAATCGATGTATGACCAGGATGTTCCCTGTGTTGTATGCGAGGCGAAGGGCAGCACCGTGTTAATGATTCCAGCCCGCCAGGAGTGTTATGATGACTGGCAGTTTGAGTACACAGGTTATCTGATGACGACATACCACACCCAACAAAAGTCCAACGTAAAGTGTGTCGATTCCCAACCGGAATCTGTACACGGTAAAGGTTCCAATACAAATGGTGACCTTTTTTATTTCGTCGAGGCTGCCGGAGCAATATCCGACCCGCCATACACCCAAGGACTCGAGCTGACGTGTGTTGTGTGTACAAAATGATTACATCTACAGATTGTCGAACTGACGTGTGTTGTGTGTACAAAATGGTTACATCTACAGATTGTCGAACTGACGTGTGTTGTGGTTACAACATGATTACATATACAGATTGTCGAACTGACGTGTGTTGCGTGTACACAATGATTACATCTACAGATTGTCGAACTGACGTATGTTAAGTGTACAAAATGAATATATGACATGAACAGAATATCAAACTGTAATGAAAATACGACGGACTCGTTTGTACGGTGTACAACATTTCAAAAGCATAAATGTTAACATCACTAGCTCTTTTGCATTTTGTTTACACACATATATTGAATTAAGATAAAGTGCATCGTATATGAGTAGTTTACATTCATTTGATGATCATGATACATTTCGACAGAACTTTCTATCAGAGATAAACCCATTGTTTGTTTCTTTTGTTGTTTTCTTCTTTTAGAATAACTTATGACTAGCGATGTAGTCTTAGATTAATGCAGAAAGCGTCTACCAATGGTTTATGAGTTTGACTAATCCTATAAATCCAAATCAAAGCAAGAGATCAAAATGCATGTATAATTGTCCTTGGCTTTTTGTGATTGCAGATTTCAAAGTCATTTTTAAACCATAGCACATGGGAATGAGTTACCGGGAGATCCAACAAAATTCCGGTAGTTAAGACCAAATTTTCCATATCCAGGCAATGGGTTCAAAAGCATTTATGCTTGCTATTGGCTCTCTGTGATTGCAGATTTCAAATTTTCTAAACCAGAGCACATAAGAAAGAGCTACCAGAAGATCCACCAATATAATGGTAGTTACCAAATTGTGACAATCACCAACATCTACTGTATGTCCTTTAGACAGTGATAGATACACAGTAGCTGACACTGTGTTTTAATGAATAGAGCCATATGCCTTAACCAAGGTGGTTTCCCTTTTATTCTTATGACTATAGCAATAAACATCGGCATTTCTTACAACCAATGTTAGCGAAAAAAAAATAAAGACCAGGCATTGTGCATATAAATTGACCTGTTGCTTTATTAAACCCGCCACCTAGAAAAATAACTACGTTGGTGAAGGTAATATAATAATTTGATGTATATGTTATGTTTGGGGCGTAGACTGTAAACGCAACATATCCATCAGAAAAAATACATTTTAACCCTTTACTCAATCAAACACCCCTTTAGCGCATCTACAACAAATGGCTTTATGAGTTTGTGTTTCGAAAGGATAATTGCTCCTATTGTACCACTTCTGTCACAATGGAAACTACCCAAGAAAGTGATGATTTATTTCCAAAGGTCAGCCGATGTTATATTTCTAACCCATACCAATTACAAAGATCACGATTTGATTAAGCCATATAAGGGTAGTGTAGGTTTCTGAGTTATGAGCAGCCAGTTGGCGAATTATGGATGTAGATATACTTTCATAGAAAAGTCTGCTACTGCCCTCAATGGTATTCCTGTCAATGATGGTGATGGCGTTTGTGATGCTTTTGATGGTGGGAATGATGCTTAAGATGATAAAATGGTTTAACGATAATTATGATAATGGAGGAGATGATGCTGGTGGCAATGTTGATGATATTATGTTTCCAATGCCGATTATGATCCAACACCCGGTACAGTATCTGTCAAACTGAGACTGGACGGGCTTTTCATCTATTTCTCGTATTTACGCCCTCACTACAGACACTCCAAGAAGATCACAAGGACCAGCCGCTTCCTTTAAAGTGAAACATTCAGACTTTTAATGGTGTAAAGCCGTGTTTTAAACTTTATATCCGTTATGTCTGGCACTTTTGGAAGTCTATAAGATAAAAAAATACCAAACCAGTTTGTCTCATGTAATTGTAAAAGGAACTTAAATTTTATATTTTTTGAAAGCGTAGACATATACGAAACAATTTACTCTAGAAAATCGACGAACTAGTTATCAAAAATGAAGCTTACGTCTCTAACGTGTGTGACAAAAGAAGAAATAAACTGATTTAAAAGAATTATTTCACATATTAAGATTTCAGACTATTAAGGATGATTTAGCTTCTATGAAAAAAGGTGACCGCACAGATCTCTTGAATCGTGTGAAAAATAAATAAATGATACACCTCATATCCGTTTGCATATTTATATGGTGAAATTAAAGTGCGTTGATGTTGTAACATAGTGCAAACCATTTAAACGGTTCATTAAGTAAAGAATGTGACACAAATATTTATTACTTATACCCTAAGATATCATCAACAAATTAGCTCACATGCATTCAAATGTGATTTTTCAAACATGCAAATTGACCAAAATGATAAGGAACTTGCAATCAAAGGTAGACAAATGCATAAAATGTTTCACTTTGGTAATAAAAACTCAGTCGTTTGGCTACTTTTGCAAAAATAAATTGAAAATTGAATTATTTAGAGACAGCTTCTTTATATATTCCTTACATAAGACAATATATAAAAAAGTCCCTTTAAGAAAAGTTTCAACTTTGTTTTTACGGTCTATCTTGAATATTTCATATCAAGGTGTAATGTGGAGTATTGAAAAATGTATGCGGTCAATGCATAAGGCCTACGAGGAATAATATGTTCTTTTTCTGAAAGAATACTTTTTGTTAAATAAAACACGAATACGGGGATATATAAAAAGGGAGACAATTGCTGTACGTCTCCGAAACACATTATATAGCGGTTGTCTTGCCTGTTAAATTCGTGACTGGTGAACAATCCATCAGTGATAATGCCGAAATATTGTTTAAAGCGGCTTGAAATAATATGTAAACCATTCAAGCAAGTAATGAGTAGTATTTCCCCAGAACCCTCAGCTTAATACATATGATTTTGTTCATCAATATAATTTGTGAAAGGATGAATTATAACCTCCTTTTCTCCATGCTAAAAATGTGCCTTGTAAACAACCCATCACCGCTATGCTTATTGATAATGGCTTAGAATAACTATAACTATTAAATTGATTGAAAAAAAAATTCTGAATAATATTCAGAAATAAAAATAATTTTGACAACAGGTTAAGTTGATCAATAGGAAAATGTCATCGTTTTTGCAACAGTGACTTCTCAAAGCTTCTACAACAAATCGTTTAATGGTTAAATATAATACAACTAATCAAATGTGTTAATTGAATAACACACATTGATTTAACACCAGGTATAACTCATTGTAATGTCTAGTTTGCTTTGATTGAAATATATTTTATGATGACTTCAACAGATAACCAGTACTGTCGCTGTGACTGCCCAAATACCTCAATGAGGGAAAGCAGACGATAGATTGGAAATAACATTGTCCAGTACTGGTCGATTATACCAGGTCCATGTGAAAAGGGGCACTCATTGCCGTCATACGACTGCAATTATGTTGAAGACGGTGTCCTTTGCACTTTCCGAAATCAGTCCTATGAAGCAATCAAATGTGTTGTACTATTTAACCCCTTTTTTATTAAGAGTCTGCTCTCTACTCAAATATACACATATAAACGTCTGTCGTAATATGAGTTAAGAATTATTAAAAACAAAATTATACCTTATTAACAAAAAAAGCAATATACAATAATAGCTGGAAATCAGAGGTTTTTTACCCTTCATGGGGCTTAAAGCAAGGCTGTTCTTTGAGTGCGTTGCTCTACATCATTGTAGCTGAAATCATGGCAGAGAAACTTCGATAAGCTCAAGATTTTCATGGCATAAATATAATCCAGTTTGACAAATCCATCAAATCAACACAACTTGCTGATGATACTACCATTTTTTGCAAAGATCAGAATGATGTAAAAACAGCACTGAAAATAGTTGAAAACTTCGGGACATATCCTGGCCTAGAATTAAATACCTACAAAACAGATATTATATGGATAGGACGCTCAAAGTTGCGCAATGATAACATAGGGAATATTAAATGCTCCTCAAAACTTAAGGCCCTAGGCGTTTTGTTCAGCATTGATAAGGCTCTCAATAACATAGCTAACTGGGAAAAACCAATTGAATCGGTAAAACAAGCCATAAGTAACTGGTCAAAGAGATAGTTAACATTTTATGGAAATATTACTGTCATTAAGTCTTTACTCCTACAAAAATTCGTATTCCTTTTTCAATCTCTTGTTGTATCAAAACAAATTATTGATACAATAAACAAAATGTTTTATGAGTTTCTATGGAGTAGAAAAGGAGAAAAAGTTAAAAGAAAAACGCTCATAGGGGACATTAAAGATTGAGGTTGGAAAATGATAGATTTAACATCCTTTATAAATTCCATAAAATTAAAATGGATCTGTGCATTACTTGATGATAAAGATGCTAACTGGAAAATCGTACCCAGAAGCTTTCTAAACAACTTCGGAGACAACTTACTGATATTCGGGATGAATTTAGAACACTTGAAACATTTTCAGCAAAAGAATTTTAAGGTTTCAAATTTTTACAAAGACATCTTCAACGTATGCTCAAATTCCAAAAAACTTGACCCTTAGCGCGGAAATTTTCCCAAAAGGTTTATCAAATCATTTGGGGAAATATGCACCTGCATGTACAAGGAAAATGTCTCCTTTTCAAATCATGGATAAACTCCGGAATACTCTTCATTAATGATATTTTAGGCCCTAACGGTAGCATAGATGAAAGAATAGTTAGCAATAAGCTGCATAATAAGACAAATTGGATAAGTGAGCTAACTATGATTAGTACGCGTGGGTATGTTTTCTTTTCTAAAGCTTACATAATTTTCTTTCGCTAAACCCTGTATATGCTGTCAAAGCTTGTACTTTGATATAATACGTAATCTTAACTAATCAGGGATTATGTTAATAAAAACATTGATTTTGTGTAAAAAAAAATGCTCTAAATGTAAGATAATGTACAAACATATTTTACCTTAGAGAGTAAAACACTTGGATCCAGATAAGAGGTCTCTTCGTGACATCGCTACTCTGGATACAAACTGTTTTAACACTGTACAACAGGTACATAAAATACGAAATTGAATTCAAAATTGATTCCTTATGAACATATTGGTTGTTTTTCACTAGCAACATGATTATGACTGTAATAATATTTAATTTTCCTTTTTTCTGCAGTCTAATTATTTTACCTCTCTTTATCTGTGTTTTTTTTTCTTTTTTCAATTGTTGTTATATTATTGTAATACAAATGAAATAAAAGAAGCTGTGCAGCTTCACCATAAAAAAGAAAAGAAAAAAAAGAAGAAGAAGAACGCGATGAAGCATGTTGATGTTAACCAATATTAGGACAACACGTTTTATGCTACGAAACAGCGTTTTCCTTTTCATTATATAATACTTTATTTTTGATATTTTGAACAGGTATATCTTACATAAACCACTGATAACTTATCGTATTTAAACAAATGTATTCATAATGCTGTGTTTAGATAAAGACAAAATGTCAAAACGGACCTAGTTAGTTGAATGAGTAATTCCGTCTGAGAGAGTAAGCCACGCATGTAAGCCGTTTTTCTTCAAATAAGCAGGTTTAATAGAACCTCACTTACAAATTCTCGTAAATAGCTATTAACTAATGAATCTAGAAAAAGAACATATCCGCTCAAGAAGTTCCAAAAACATATCTTGGCTGGGACGATGGTGAGACAAAAACATGTGTGTTTTGTTTGTTACACCAAAGATATTATCTCGGCAGATCGCAATCAAGTAAAAAAACACGCAGGTGTTAATATCTACAGTAAATATGTGTACTTGCCAAGACTACGTCGGTAGAAAACCACAACTGTTTTTTTTTTTTTGCAGTAACGAAGAATATTACTTCAAGGCACATAAAAGGAGATGAGTACAAAAAATACTGAAAAAGATATATGGAGTTCTTTTACTATGTTCATAAAAGTCATGAAAATTAATTTACAAATGCATTGAGTTCTTATTACATAGACTCCTTTAACATAAGTTATTTTGTGCATGAAATATAGTTGCCTCCAATGCAATCATGTTTATCAACAACATGTTTGTTTACATATTCAAAATAACGAATTCTGATTGGTCGGCTCAAAGATTTGTGTATCAATCTGAATTATTGAACTTGCTTTTCTTGTTTTTTTTTTTTGGTTGGCTTTCATGTTTAAGTTATGTTGATGTAGTTTTCTAGTGATAACTATTTGAATCTTACCAAAAGTTTACGAAATGTAATAGTTTGATATAGCATGAGCCTTAAAGGAATATGTGTGTTTTGTCGCGCCACGACCTCTTGTTTTACAGGTAAGAGGCACTTTGCAATTTTCAGTTATGCGGCGAATTATTTATGGCAACACTTGGTCGGATTCCAACAAATTAATGGAAATGCCAGAAATGTGCTGCTCAGGAATGCCTCTGTTTCTGTTCAAGCAAATAACCTGTGATAAGAGAAAACACATGTTCATTATTCCATACGTTCTGGATAGCTCTTCGTATACACACTGGCATTTAGGCTCCGTAAGCGGTTCTCTCAACACAGAACAATGGCGAATATGCTAGCTTTGATCGTGTTTCTCATTCTACATCTGGATGACCACAATGTTTTCGGCCAGGAACCTCACTGTAACAAATTCTCATTTGAAGAGCAGCTTCTTGAAAAGATGATACGAATGGAGGTGAAAGTTGAAACGATGTTTGACAGCATTACCAGGACCCAGCATGACATAGCAGAGTTGACGTCAAGGGTGAACAAAGAGCTGAACTTGCTGACGAAGGAACGAGAGCAAATCAAAGATGATATCAACGTCTACAAGGCTGACACACGTGACAAAATACTGGAAGGTGCAAGAAATATCAAAACTACAGTTGACGATTTTGAATCAAAGATGACCAGATTTTCAGAGGACTTTGTTGACGTCAAACGCAATGTTTCGGCTGTGGCTAAAGGTATTTTTTGAATTATTATCAATTCATACAATTTATCAAAAACGCATGTGATATGTTGTTGGTATTAGAGCAAATAAGCAAGAGCTTAGTTGCAACAGAAAAGCATTTATCTTTCTTGGTTTTATCTCATAAAGCAATATCCCTGTAAAGGGTTTGCAGCATTATGGCCGTATAACCAATAACGAAGGTATCGAGTATGTCCTGATGCAGTTTGGACGAAAATGCAAGTAACAATAGAGATTCCACTTCAGAAATACTACAGAATCTTCGCATAAATTAGGCCATTAAATATTTCTAGAATAGACATAGTGTATTCAATATTGTTGAACCTAACAAAATGTTCGCAAAACACTTAGGCAAAAGTCAAAACTTTTAAAATAACATATCATCTCTTTTTAAGCGCAGTCAGTAGCCGACCGACCTTTTCATTGCTTTAATTTATAAGTCAACCGCATTCTGATGGATATTCAGTATTTAGGACTTTTAATAAATAACGAGAATAGTGATCATGTCCGATAGTATTTCGGACAGATCTGAAAGCTATGTTTGCGATTATACCTCCGGTATACTACGAAATCATCACTGAAGTTCTATCATAGAAAATCTGGAAAATCGTCTGAATGTATCTATTATCATTGAAATGAAACAGGTGTTTTGCAAAAAAAAACTAAAGTTAAAAGTTTTGTTTTGAATAAAGGTTATTTGTGTCTCAACACGGTCGATAGCCTTCAGACTAGTAAAACATGGGTCTTGAATTCGTGAACCGTCTCAAGCCTTTATTCCTTACTGTGTTTAATACATTAAAAATGGCATGGATGTTTTCTGTACAACGCATGATCGCTTGTGTTTACATAGAAGAGTGTTCCTCGGCTTTAACAGAATATTTTACAGTTCTAATAAGGAAATATTATGAGCATGGGTAGTTTATAAGGTCTATTGTTCTAGTCGCGTTCCGCAGGATATGAATCCTATCCTTTTATTCGTTGTGTCATAAAAGAGTTCATGTCGGCTTACAAACGCTTTACAGTTTGTGGTTGTCATCATATTTTTCTTGATATAACTACCTTGATGTAAATCAAGTTGTTTGAATACTGTTAGTACACTGCTTCGTGGAAATAATACAACTATAGTATAACCTTTTTGATTTATTAGCTAATTCGGTTAAAAAAGCTATAATGGCTGTAAAAGGGAATTGAAGCGATAAGGATCTTGACTACAAGTCTGAGTTCAGAAATGGTTGCCTGCTCTCTGACCGCAAGGTAAAAATAAGGGACAAAAACGAAAAGAAGTGAAATGGTTTTAAATAGCAACAATGAACAACACAGTTATTGTTGAGACAGTGATCGCAAATACTATTCTAGTCTGTTTGATTGTATTATAAAATATGCACCCTATTACCATGTACTAGTCAGAGCATTAAAAGATCAACACTTCCGGAAAAAGTGCCAACGATGTAAACACGTTTATTGTTTTGCTGTTCCTAAAATCCTTTATAATTTTCCTCCATCACGATGAGTACCGACTCTGCAACAGGTTATGGGCCCAGTAATAACAGTCAGGGCAGGTATGGCAGACTGATTTTCGATGGAGATGAACGTAGATACGAACAGTGGGAGGTGAAATTCCTCGGGTACATGCGGTTACAGAAGTTGAAGGACGTTATCCTTACCCCACCAAGCGAAGACGTGGATGCGGGTAAGAATGAGATAGCCTACGCAGAACTTATTCAGTTCCTTGACGACAAGAGTCTCTCTCTTGTAATGAGAGATGCCGCCGACGATGGAAGGAGAGCGTTGTCTATTTTGAGGTCTCATTACGCTGGTTCGGGCACACCAAGAATCATCTCCCTTTACACAGAACTCACGTCTTTGTCAAAACAACCTAATGAATCAGTGACTGACTATGTTATTCGAGCAGAGACGTCCGCTACAGCACTGAAAAACGCTTGGGAAACTATAACTGATAGTTTATTGGTTGCTATGGTATTGAAGGGACTACCTGAATCGTTCAAACCTTTTGTTGTTGTGGTCACTCAAAGCCGTGAGAAACAGAACTTCAGTGAGTTTAAGGTAGATTTACGAAGCTTTGAGGACACAGAAAACACAAGGTCCACGAATGGGAATGACTCGGTAATGAGGGCCAGTGAGGGTTTGAAAAAGCTCAGTGTTAGACAGAAGAAGGACGTTACATGCTTCAAATGTTCTGAAAAGGGACATTACGCTCGGGACTGCACTAAATCTAAACCAAAACAGTTGTGGTGTAGTTATTGTCAACATTCGAGTCATACTGACCAGACATGCAGGAAGAAAGGAAAAGGAGGTTACGATAAAACATGGAAGACGTCTGACCATGAGCAAAACCAGTATGATGACCAATCCTTTATGTTCAAGATATCCGCGGAAAACAGCGGTGCTGTCCGGCACAACTCACTATTAGTGGACTGCGGGGCCACAACCCATATTGTCACGGACGAGACCAAATTCATCAGATTCGACGAAAATTTCAACAGTGAAAAACATTATATGGAGCTTGCAGATGGAACTCGCGCCAATAATGTAGCGGTGAAAAGAGGGGACGCGTACATTACTCTTCGAGACGTGGATGGCCAGCCTGTGGGGACCACTTTAATTAACGCGCTGCTCGTGCCATCATATCCACAAGACATTTTCTCAGTGCAAGCTGCAACTGAGAAAGGTGCGAGAATGCGATTTTCACAAAAGTCTTCAGAACTAGAAAAAGATGGACGAACATTTAACATTCTTAAACAAGGCAGATTATACTACATGAACTATGATAATCAATATGTGGGGGACACTGACATTGTGTGTGTTAGTAATAGTGTTGAAGAATGGCATGAAATTTTAGGTCATTATAATTTTAAAGATATTTGTAAATTGGAGAGTAAGGTAGAGGGCATGAAGCTGATCGGAAGTGAGAGTGTGAAGCGAGAATGCGAGGTGTGTAACATGGGTAAGATGACAAACGAGAGAAGTCGAAAGGCGAGAGTTAAGGCTGAAGCTCCATTGGAGCTGATCCATACAGACCTGGCAGGGCCAATTGAACCTACCTCAAGTGAGGGCTTCAAATATGCTATTTCATTTACAGATGACTATTCTGGGGCAGTTTTTGTTTACATTTTGAAACTCAAGAGTGACACTATTATTGCCACTGAGAAATTTCTTGCAGACTCCGCCCCTTTTGGCAAAGTAAAATGTATAAAATCGGACAATGGTACCGAGTTCACCTCGGGATTGTTCAAGTCTCTCATGTTGAAAAACCAGATCCGCCATGATACTTCGGCGCCTTATTCCCCTCATCAGAATGGTACAGCTGAGAGATACTGGAGAACCCTTTTTGAAATGGGTAGGTGTTTGCTCTTCCAAGCAAAACTCGAGAAAAGGTTTTGGCCCTATGCTGTTATGACAGCCGCATACATACGAAATAGGTGTTATAACGAGCGTTTGGAGCAGACACCGTATTATGGTTTGACAGGCCGTAAGCCTGATATCTCAAATATGAGAGTTTTTGGTTCAGTCTGCTATGCATATGAACAAAAGAAGGGTAAGTTGGATAGCAGGTGTACAAAAGGTATTTTTGTTGGTTATGATAAGGGCAGTCCAGCTTATCTTGTATATTTCCCGCAAACTGGTAAGGTTACTAGACACAGAGTTGTTAAGTTTTCAAAGAATTTACCTGTTGAAAGCAAGAATAAATTGGAAATTCCCTTGGGTGATGAGCTTGTAATAAGCAATGATAGTCTTGGTCAAAAAGCCCAAACTTTAAATCCCAAGGAGGACCCTATGCCAGTTTTAGGTACAAATGCACCCACCCAGGCCCAACCTCAGGAGTACACTCAGAACAATGAAACTCGAAGGTATCCTGCAAGAGAGCGAAATGCTCCAGCTTATTTAAATGATTATGTGTCAGGTTTTGAAACTGATGATGATATGGTTATGTCAAATATTGATTACTGCTACAGAGTAGCAGAATCTCCTCAGACTTATGCAAGTGCTATCCAGTCCCCAGAATCCGAACAGTGGAAATCCGCAATGAGAGATGAAATGCAGTCATTGAAAGACAATGACACTTTTACTCTCACCCCTTTACCACATGGTAAAATCCCAGTAGGTGGCCGTTGGGTTTACAGTATTAAAGATAATCCAGACTTTTCTTTAACCTACAAAGCTAGATATGTTGCTAAGGGCTATAGTCAAATCAAGGGTATTGATTACAAAGAGACATTTTCCCCAACTGCTAATATCACATCTATAAGAACTTTAATGCAAATTGCAGTGCAAAATAATCTTATTTTGCATCAGATGGATGTCAAAACTGCCTACTTAAATGCTCCAATTGACTGTGAAATATTCATGGAACAGGCTGAAGGGTTTGAAGTTAAGCCAATTGATGGAAAAAGATTAGTATATAAACTTAACAAGTCACTGTATGGATTAAAACAGTCAGGAAGAAATTGGAACAATATGTTGCATTGTTATTTGTTAGAAAATGATTTTGAGCAGAATGAAAGTGATCATTGTGTGTACAGAAAGTTTGTCAGCAAGGATGAAATTGTCATATTAATTGTGTGGGTTGATGACCTAATTATAGCTGCAAGTAATGAGATTTTACTTAATGAGATAAAACAGGTTCTTAAGAATAAGTTTAAGATGAAAGATCTTGGAAAACTGTCCTATTTCTTGGGAATTGATTTTAAACAGTGTAAAGAGTATGTTACCATGTCCCAAAAGAGATACATTTGCAAAATACTCGAGCGTTTCGATATGGCAAATTGCAAACCCAAGTCTATCCCGTCTGAGCAGAAATTAGAGAGTACTGGTGAATCATTAGCTGACAGTAAGAAATACAGGGAGGCTGTAGGTAGTCTGATTTATGCCATGACATGCACCAGGCCTGATATTTGTTGGATTGTCACAAACTTATCACAGTATCTATCAAAACCTCTCCAATGTCACTGGGTAGCAGTTAAACATGTGCTTAGGTATTTAAAAGGCACTTTAGATTACAAACTTTGTTACCAAAAACATGATGAAGGTTTAAGTCTTACAGGATATAGTGATGCTGATTGGGCATCATCTGTCGAGGACAGGCGAAGTACTAGTGGCTATTGTTTCAGCCTAACTAGGAATGGTCCTCCTATCTCATGGAAATCTAGGAAACAACCAACTGTTGCACTGTCATCATGTGAGGCTGAATATATCGCATTGGCAGCTGCAGTACAGGAGGGGTTGTGCCTTTCTTATTGGTTAAAAGGTTTAAATACAGAGGGTGGTAATAAACTAGACACAGTCTTCATATTCGAAGACAATCAGGGTACTATCGCATTGTCTCAGAACCCGGTTGGTCGTCAGCGATCAAAGCATATCGACATTCGATACCATTTCATAAGGTCAATGTTAAATGAGGGAAAAATATCACTTGAGTACTGCCCAACATCAGACATGGTGGCTGATCTTATGACCAAGCCGGCTACCAAGTACAAATTAGATAGATTTAGGAGTTACATTTTTGGAAGTTAAGATTCTTTTTGTGTGTGTTTTTACTGTACTTTGTCAGACATACAGGCTTATAAGAATAATGTTCTTTTGGGTGATTGTATGTATTTTAGAAAGTATGTATTTTATGTTCAGTTGCAATATTTTTTTTTTCATTATTGTTTAAAGAGTCATTTGAGATCAAGTGGGGGTGTTGAGACAGTGATCGCAAATACTATTCTAGTCTGTTTGATTGTATTATAAAATATGCACCCTATTACCATGTACTAGTCAGAGCAATAAAAGATCAACACTTCCGGAAAAAGTGCCAACGATGTAAACACGTTTATTGTTTTGCTGTTCCTAAAATCCTTTATAATTTTCCTCCATCACGATGAGTACCGACTCTGCAACAGTTATTATGTCACTTTAGCAAAATGATATGTTTCAATTTCAGAACAATCTGTGTCTTATATCCGATGGGGACGAACAGCCTGTCCAAAGACATCGACCATCGTCTATGAAGGTATTCATGATTTCAAATTGTAAACAGAATAGTCTACCGCAATGAAATGGATGTAACGTTGACAATGGCTTAAACTCCAATCCAACTAAAACATATAGCCTTGTCGATCATCTATGATGTTAGAATGATTGTTACCGTAATCGAAAAGCGGATTGTTGAAACAGTGAAAAATCAGCAATAGATAAAATGTTATTTTGACGTACTTTCCAGAATAGTCGACCAATGCAATATCGGCCAAGACTATATTAGGTCGTTTCATACTTTTAAACGTTGTAATGATAACCATTAAACAAAGCCTCCTCGCACAACTTAGAGTGATTGAATTAATGGCATATCATGATCACTTAGCATTTTTGATAAAACACTGTAATTTTGGGATAAAAGTGAATCTTTATACTCTTGGAACAACTATAATCAATATAATCCTTTTCTATGATTACCAATTATTCACATGTGAGAATGAGTGTGTCAATTACATGTTTAACGACTTTTTCTTTGTTCATTCGAAATAATATGTTCTGTTCAGTATTGCTAACCTAGATAACTACAAGTATGATCCTTTATTCACATTTTTGTTAAGGACTTGCTGCAGGAAGTCGCTACGATCAATCTGGTGGAGCATCGAATACCATATGCCTCCCCAAAGATCCCCAATTCGGCAATACATACCCTGGGCAACAAAGTTCCTACATTTACGCCGCCGAATATGAAGATGCAGCAGGAACAGAGTCGATCTTCGGACAATCGATGCTTAATCAGGATGTTCCCTGTGTTGTATGTGAGGCGAAGGGCAGCGCCGTGTTAATGATTCCAGCCCGCCAGGAGTGCTATGACGAGTGGCAGTTTGAGTACACAGGTTATCTGATGACAACATACCACACCCAACAAAAGGCCGACGTCAAATGTGTCGATTCCCATCCAGAAGCTGTACCCGGTAAAGGTACCGATACAAATGGTGACCTTTTTTATTTCGTCGAGGCTGTCGGAGCATTATCCGACCCGCCATACACCAGAGGAGCCGAGCTGACGTGTGTTATGTGTACAAAATGATTATAAAACATGAACAGATTATCGAACTGTGATATGAAATACGAAGGACTCGTGTGTTGTGTGTACAATATTTAAAAACTATAAATGTTAACAAAACAAGCTCTTTTTCATTTTGTATTCACATATATATCAAATATAAAGATAAACACCATTGTACAGAAAGAGTTATTCCCAATCTGATAACCATATTTCCGCTTGCCAGAACATTTTATCAGAGTGTTATTAATTGTTACTTTCTTTACTTTTGTCTTTTCTCCTTTTTGGATAAAGTATGACTAGCGATGTATCCTTATTCTAGGTGCTTTCATAAAAAATATCGCGCAGGTATTTGAATTAATAGAGATACTGTCTACCAATTGTATAAGTGCCTGTCTCATACAGAATTGCTATATTCAGGCATTTATAAATATGCTTTTGATGATTACACATATCAAAGTCGGCCTTTTTAAAACCAGAGCACAAGTTGATTGAAGACTATTCTTGAGTTTCCATAACCATCAGTATGTACTAAGTCTCATCAAAACACGGATATATATGAAGAGTTAAACACTGTACTTTAATGAATAGTGATTACATTTTCATTAATGTATACGTTCAATTACTGGTGTTGACTGTAAACACAACAAGTCCATCTCAAAATACATGTTAACTCCTTGTCCAATAAAATATCCCTTTAATACATCTATGGAAATTGATGTGCAAGTGCTACATTTGTCAAAAATGTAACTACAAACGGTCAAAAGAAAGTGTTGATTTTTCTTGCATATCTTTAGCGTCAGCTGATGCTTACAATTTGAAGTTGTCGAAGTTCCCTACACTACGAATGGATAAAGCCATACGGAGTTGTAGGTCTTTGTAGATGATGATGATGATGCAATGACGATGATAATTATGATAATGGAGGGGATGATGCTGGCGGCAATGTTGATGGATATTATGTTTCCGATGCCGATTATGATTCAACACCCGGTACAGTATCTATCAAACTGAGACGGGACGGACTTTTCATCCATTGCTCGTATTTACACCCTCGCTACAGGCACTCCATAAAGGTAACAAGAACCGGCCGCTTCCTTTAAAGATAACATTCAAACTTTTAATGGTTAAAAACCGTGTTTAACAATTATATCAGTTATGTCTTGCACCTTTCGATGTCTATAAGATGAAGAAATACCAGACCAATGGGACTCGTGTAATTGTAAAAGGATCTTAAATCGTATATTCTTTGCTAGTGTAGACACTTACCAAAAGTTTACTCTAGAAAGTCGACGAACTAGTTATCAAAAACGGAGCTTAAGTCTCTAACTTGTGTTACAAAAGGAGAAATAAACTGGTTTGAATCAAAATAATTCACATATAAAGATTTCAGTCTATCAAGGATGAATTGGCCTCTATGAATAAAATGACCGCACAGATCTCTTGATTTGTGTGAAAATTGGTGATACACCTCCTATCCATTTGCATACTTATATGATGAAATTCTAATGCGTTAATGTTGTAACCTAGTGTAAACTGCTCACACGGTTCATTTAGTAAAGAATTTGACATACATCTGAATTACTTACGCCCTAAGATACCATCAACAAATCGGCTCACATGCATTCAAATGTGTTTTTGGAAACATTACTTCAGTCATGCAAAATGACCAAAATGAGAAGGCATTTGCAATCAAAGGTAGAGAAAGGCATATAACGTTTCACTTAATAAAAACTCAGGCGTTCAGCAACTTTTGAATAAAGAAATTGAAAATTGAATTATTTAGAGACATAGCTTATTTATATATTCCTTACATAAGACAATATGTAAGAAAGTCCCTTTAAGAAAAGTTTCAACTTTGTTTTTACGGTCTTTCTTGAATATTTCATATCAGGTGTAATGTGGAGTATTGTAAAATGTATACGGTCAATGCATAAGGCCTATGGGGAATAATATGTTCTTTTTCTGAAAGAATGCTTTTTGTTGAATAAAAGACGAATACGGGATATATAAAAGGGAGACAATTGTTGTACGTCTCCGAAACACATTATATAGCGGTTGTCTTGCCTGTTAAATTCGTGAGTGGTGAACAACCCATCAGTGCTATTGCCGAAATATTGTTGAAAGCGGCTTGAAATAATATTTAAACCATTCAATCAAGTAATGAGTAGCATTTCCCCAGAACCCTCTGCTTAATACATATGATTTTGTTCATCAATATCATTTGTGAAATGATGAATTATAACCTCCTTTTCTCCATGCTAGAAATGTGCCTTGTAAACAACCAATCACCGCCATGCTTGTTGATAATGGCTTGAAATAACATCTAAACCATTCAACCAAGTACTGTGAAGCATGTCCCTAGAACCCTCTGCTAAAGACATATTTGTTTGCTTTCAACATCAACAAGAAACAATTAAAGGTATCTTCCCTTTCTCATTTTGATAATTGTTACTGATGTAAATTGAAACCAACAAAGGGCGGGAATTAAAGGATTGAAAGACAATGACAACAGGATAAGTTGATCAATAGGAAAACGTCATCGTTTTTGCAACAGTGACTTCTCAAAGCTTCTGCAACAGATGTATGTAATGGTTAAACATAATACAGTAGGTTAAATGTAGATAGATTATACCATATACACATTGATCAGACACCAGCTTGAACTCATTGTAATGTCTTTTTTGCTTTGATTGAAATATATTTCATGATGATTTCAACAAACAGCCAGTTCTGTCTCTGTGACTGCTCTTTGATATATACACCGTTTCATTCCAAAACCTGCCCAAATACCTCAATGAGGGAAAGCAGACGATGGATTGGAAACAACATTGTCCAGTACTGGTCGATTATACCAGGTCTATGTGAAAAGGGGCGCTCAGTGCCGTTATACGACTGCAATTATGTTAAAGACGGTGTCCTTTGCCCTTTCCGAAATCTGACGTACGAAGCAATCAAATGTGTTGTACTATTTAACCCCTTTTTATTACGAGTCTACTCTCTACTTAGATAGACACATATAAACGTCTGTCCTAATATGAGTTAACCCTTTAAGGTATAGAGATAAGGCTAATCAGTGACACCATAGGTATAAACCATCCGATTATCGGAGATCATTAACGCATACATAATCAGTCACCCTAGGTACCTATTTTCACAGGATTATCTCCGATAATTGTCACTGATTGGGGTACTGTTAATCAAACCAAGATTAATGCAATTTTTGTTAATCCAATAGATTTTCACAGAGAAAAAAGGACGACGAGAACAAAATTTCCTTTAAGTTGATGTTTTTTTTTTCTTTTTTTAGTGATACATACATATTAAGATTAAGGTGTAGAAAACTAGACGAACAATGAAACTGTATATTGCGGTGTGAATTATACAAAATAAAATGTAATGAAACGACGTATGTGTTACCCCTGGGAGATCCCTAATTTGTTTTTTTGTTTTGTCACCAATTGCAAGGAATTTTGTTGACGAAAAATGCAATTCTTGACAGAGATACGTGCTTTGTCTTTGTATATTTCTCGACAAAACTGAAATATTGCTTCATAAAGTAGTCAATTCTGGTCCTCTTATACATGTAAAACTGTAAAAATCAATTCATAATGGCAATGAGACATGCTTATTTATGTGTAATTATGTGTACATGGCTGATGAATCTACCAAAAGGTCATTATTCATTTTTTTTTTTTTTTTTTCCCAGTTTATACAATTTTATTCCAAGTACAAAGTTACATAGCTTGACATTCATTTACATGTATTCATATTGATATACAATATCTTTTAGTATTAAACCCATACACACATTCACTAACATATATCATTCATAAGGCATAAAGTACACACAATGACATACGTTCATACAAAGGAGGAAGAAACACACATACAACACAAAAGCGTATAGACAATGTGAATATACATTACAACAACACACACACACACACCCCTCACATACGGTCAACACCCCTAGCTCATATTCGAGTGCCATGTATCTACTTGTATTAAATTATCATTTATTTTCGTACGCTCGTAATGTTAATCTAAATGTTAAACTACCATTAGATGGCATCGAGTTCGTTATTTGAATAACGAATCCGGTGCCAAATTCTGGTTGCCAATAATGGTATATATTTCTTTATAGTCATTCAACTATTCGCCAATCATACATGTACCACAAATATCTTTACGTTTGGAAATTATTTATACAGGAATGAAATTATACAGACTGACAAAAATATTTACATAGATATAGAAGAAAGGAATAGAGAAATAAAAGAGAGGAATATCATGCTTTATACAACCAAGTTTGAACACCCCAATCATGAATGAGTCTATAGTAGATGTCTTACAATTGCCCAGTTAGCTGTTTCTATTGATGTTATATTTGTTGATTTATAAATATCCCAAGATAATCGTAAACTATTACTTAGACCGAGAACAGACGGTTGAACATTTTTTATTTTACATGTAAAGATATATCTTTTAACATTCAAGAATAAAATATCGAGCATTGCTTCTTTTTCCGAAAATCCTAAAAGCACATTTTCACTCTTTAAAAGAAAGTTTGGTAACTCTTCTTTTATTTTATTAGTAATATGCTCAAACAATGTTTTGATAATTGAACATTCAAAGAAAAGATGCAATAGTGTTTCTTCATTTGTTTGACAAAAAGTACATAAGTTATTGTCTTTGATATTCATTTTGAAAAGTAAGGAGTTTGTCGGAAGAATTCTGTGTAAGATTCTTGTTTGCAACCATTGTATATATGTATCTTTTGTAATCTTAAAAACTGAATTATACTTCATTTTCCAATTAATATCTAAATCATTGTATTCCGCAATCCATTTAGTTTGACTGGATGGTAATTCTTGATTTCTAACTAAAGCATTATATATAACCTTATTAGAATCTGATCTTGTTAAAATTGGATAAAAATAACAGTTTATTGAAGGATTGTGATTTCTTAGGAGCATGCTGTAATCTTTGGTAACATTTGTACTCGACAAAAATGAACCTACTGCACTTTGCAGACTGTAGTAATGTAGAAATAATATGCGATTTCCAGGGTACATATTCACCGTTTCTAAACTTTTAAAGTTTCCATTTGTACAAAGAATATCTTTGATGAATCTGAAACCAGCGTTATAAAATTCTTGAAAAAATACATATTTCATGTTTATAAGAATGTTCTCATTGTAGAAAAGAGGCATATTTAGAATTTTACTCCAATCGTTTATGTCTGCTTTTTCAATATACTTTACATATGAATCTAAAACATCCGACCAGAATTGGTTTTTGATGCTCTTAGCAAGTTGTGCACTATATATTTTCCCAAAGTTTAATACTTTTTCAATATTGAAAATACTTTTTGATAATTTGTAGCAGGCATGATCACTGTATAAAATAATATTTTTAATCCATTTCAGTTTCATACTGACAATGTAGCTATTTATATCAGGAATATTTAAACCCCCTTCAGCATGGCTTTTTATGTAAATACTCTTTTTTATTTTAGGTCTACCGTCCCATATGAAATTCGTTAACAAGTCATTTAATTCTTTAATAAATTCTTTTTTGGGATTTGGAATGCCTATCAAAAGATTAGTTAATACTGGCAGTAATAAGGATTTCACTACGATTATTCTTCCTATTGGTGTTAACTTTCGCCTTTTCCAATATGTAATACAATTTTTAATACTTATCAATTTACTATTATAATTCAAATCACACATTTTATTAAGGTCTACATCAAACAGTATTCCTAATAATTTGAATTGTGTATCTCCACAAGACAGTTTCCATTTTGTTTTTATTGAGCGTGTGCTGTATTTAAGAGTACCTATCCAAATTACCTTTGTCTTGTCAAAATTAACCTTTAATCCAGATATTTCTGTGAAAGTATTAAGAGTATCTAATACAGCATTTAATGATTCATCTGATCCATCTAGTAACAATGATGTATCATCCGCAAATTGGGATATAACATATTCTTCTCCGTCTATTTTTATACCTTTAATTGATTTGCAATTTTTTATTTTTATACTTAATATTTCTGAACAGAGGATAAATAAGTAGGCTGAAATTGGGTCACCTTGTCTGCAGCCTCGCTTCACTTTAAAAAAGTCAGATATAGAACCATTTAGTTGAACACATACTTTCGTATTATTCAAAAATATACTGATCCATTTCATAAAACTTTCTCCAAAATCAAAAAAAGCAAGTGTTTTTTCAATAAAATTAAATGATAGGGAATCAAAGGCCTTCTCGAAGTCAATAAGCATTAGAAGTCCTGCCATATTATTGTCTTCACAATACTTCATAGTATCATAGACCAAGCGTGTATTTTCTCCTATATACCTTCCTTTTATAAAACCTGTTTGATCTTTTGACACTAAATAATTAAAAACATATTTCAATCTATTGGCTATTGTACCAGAGGCTAACTTGTATAAAACATTTAATAAAGTAATTGGTCTCCAATTTTTTAAAAATTGCTTCGGCTTATTATCCTTTGGAATGCATGTTATAGTTCCTAGTTTGATGTTTTTAGAAAAAGAATTTGACTCAAAAGCATAGTTTAAAGCTCTGACAACAAAATGTCCTATCTTAGACCAAAATACTTTATAAAAATTCGATGAAAGCCCATCACATCCTGGACTTTTATCATTTTTCATGTGTTTCAATGTATTAGTTATTTCTTCATATGTTAGGGTCCCTTCTAAATATAAATTGTGTTCATCTGTTAATTTGTTTACTTCAATGTTAGTAAATTCTTCATCTAAATTGAAAGTTGTATTTTTATGTTTTTCATCATAAAGATTTTCATAGTAGTTTTTAGTTTCATTTAAGATATCGGTTTGGTTATAAATGAAAATTCCATTGTCCTTCTCTATGAAAGGCATTGATTTATTTATGGCGTTTTGTTTCTCTAAGTTACAGAAGTATTGAGTATTTTTTTCCCCATTTTCTATCCAAATGGATCTTGATCTGACAAATGCGCCTTTTAACTTGTTGCTTCTTAAAACATTTAATTCTTCTTGTAATGATAAAAGTCTTTCTTTATTAATCTCACTCAGTGATGATTCTAATAATAAGATTTCTGAAATAAGTTTTTCTTCATGTTTGTTACTTTGTTTCAATTTATGGCTTGAGTATGAAATAGTCATTCCTCGTATTTCCATTAACAATGTTTCTAAAAAAAAGTTGGTCATCAATAACGAATTGCATTTTAGACTTATCCATGTCAAGAATAACTTCGGTATTATACACCGGTATGCAGTATTGTAATATTATTTCATTTATTTTTTCATTAATGCAATTTACATAATCGATATCTCCAAGAAGAGAATTATTAAATTTCCAAAACCCTTTTCCGTGTTGAATATCGGAAAATTGTAAATCTAATATAATAATCGAGTGGTCTGATTTATAACTTATGTTAATGTCACAATTTCTTAAATATTGTTTAAGGTTGTTTGTTATTAAAAAGAAATCTAGTCTTCCTTGTTGGATGGGTGACAATCTTTTCCATGTGTACTTTCTTGTATCTCCATGAATTTCTCGAAAAGGGTGTATAAGGTCTCTGTTTGAAATTTTAGAAATAAGGAGTTCTCTTGCATTCTTATTATGGCTTAAGCTTTTGTAATTGTTATAATCTAATATAGGATTAAGTACTAGATTAAAATCTCCGCATATGATAAAACGTTCATTAGACAAAGTGTCTATGGCATTAAACATCTCAATGAAAAAGTTTGGACTATCATCATTAGGTGCATATAGATTAACCAGAAGAAAACTAGTATCGCAGAACATCATATCTAAAATAATAAATCTCCCATTTGTGTCACTGACAGAACTATTTACTTTAATATCAACTTTCTTATTTATCAAGATTGAGACCCCCTTTGCATTAGCTTGACCATTGCTAAAGTAACATTTCCCATCCCATTCAGAGTAAATTGTTTTTTCCATATTTTCAACAAAGTGTGTTTCTTGTAAGCATACTATATCTGCATTTTTTTCTTTTAACAATGTGAACAGGTCAATTCTTTTTTATCTTTATTTAAACCTCGGCAATTGTAAGACACTATCTTTAGATTATCCACCATCAGTTATAAATGAGTTTAAAACCAAAACATAAATCTATCATAGACATTCTTATAACATCCACAAGAGCAGGTTGTCCAAAGCTTAAGTCTTGATAAAGCATGCTAGAGTATAAAGTTGCGAAATAAAAAAAGTGGGGAAAAATCAGCATGGGAATGCGTATAAAGAGCAGTAATACCGGATAAACAAAGTGTACATAAAACCAGAATCTAAATCTAGCTTATTGTGGGAAACGAACACCTAGCTCAAATTAGTTGACAATGTTCAACATTCTTTGTCAACTTTAGAGATCACATGAAATACCTTGGTAAATTGATAACTTTAACAGGTGTCTACTTAATGTATTTATAAGAATGAGTATTTCTCTTTAAACGTGATAATGAACCCATTATCCACGTTAGATTTCTCCGACTAGCCCATACCAACATAATCAGCAGATGCCAAATTTAATCTTTACAAATATTTTGATTTCTGATTGCATTTGATCGGAGACACTTTGATTGAGGAAGAAGTTGTTCGAACTGAGCAGCCTCCTATTCAGTCAACACTTTATATGTGTTTAAATCAATTTGGTATATGTGCATCATGGATTAACCAAAAGCAGACCACAAAGAATTATAATATCAGTGAGAAATCAAAAGGCTTTGTGATTACCATAGGTTAAAAACAAATACTGCTTTAAACCAACACATGATGATGTTCCAATACTAGCGTTAACATGCAATAGTATAGCATTATATCATTAGAAATATTGCGACGAAAGGATTTGTCATTAGAAATGCTGTTACATTTTATATAATTTATGTATACATGCTTGTGTTACATCAAAAGGAGACATTTCCCTCTGTGTGCAATATCCCATTTTTTCCAAATGTATTGTGACAAAAGGATATATCGCCCACTGTAAGCAGCATCCAAGTTTATCACAATTAAATCAACAGTCCGTCCTTGGATTGTTATCATGTAACATAATGTCTTTAAGTAAATTCTTAGTTGTAAATTCTTCGAGATATTGCAACAAAAAGGGGATGTTGCCCACAGTAAGCAGCATCCCAGTTTGTCAAAACTATATCTACAGTATATCCTTCATTTGTTATCAGTAGGATAATGTGTAATATTTGTATATACAAGTTTAAGTGAGTTTTTTACTCTAAATCATTCGGAATATTTTGACAAATGTAGATATTGCTCAATCTAGGCAGCATCCCAATTTGTCACAACTACATAAACAGCTCTTCCTTTGTTATCATGTCTTATATTTGTATATAAACATATTTTAGTACATTCATGGCTCCAGATCATTCGGAGTATTGTAACAAAAAGGAGATATTGCTCACTCTAAGCAGCATCCCAGTTTGTCGTATCTAATTCAGCAGTCCATCAAAGGTCATTATTCATATTGTAGTCAAAGTCCGAGGAATTATCTAATTTGCTTGTCCGCGAATTGGTGAGATTTATCAGAATTCCATCATCTTCATACTCTAAAGACCGATTTAATGACTGCTCTGAATCTACATTGATGTCTGACCTGCGACCGGAAGCACCAACATTGACATAATATTTCAAAGTAGCCGATCTTATAACAGCCTTTATTCGACGGCTTTATTTTTATTCGCCTTTCAACTGTGAAACAGCTCCGTTTCATAAACATCCTTTACGGGTCGCGTGCCGTATGCTCGCTTTCATTTTAATTGGATAGTATTTTTAGAAATGTGTTAATTGTCTAAAGAATTGCATGAAATCCTTATCGAGTCTTTACAAATCGGCATTGTTCAGATCTTTTATAACCAGATGTTGAAGGCCTCTCATTTTAATTGGGTTGGTAATTTGAATTCCCTTCATCTCAATTTGATAGCGTCTTTTAAAGAAGGGTGTTGTGGGTCCATTATCAAAAGATTCTCTCTAGAGCAAACGTTTAAACTTTGACCCTATGATTTTATTATCGGAAATGATAGAAAACATATTCATTTATAAGGAAAATGAAATTTCGAGAAAGTGACGTGTGTGTTTATGTGTGTAATTAAGGGTTAAAGTTGAATCAATTTTTCAGCAGTCAAAAAGCGTTATATGCGGTCATCGATAGAACGTCAAAATAGGTTTTATACGGTAATATGTATAACGGCGAAAAGCGTTTTATGCGGTAATCGATAAGGCGGCGAACGGCGCTATATACCATAAAGGGTTAAGAATTATTAAAAACCAAATTATACCTTATTAACAAATAATTAACAATAATGGCTGGAAATCAGAGGTTTTTACCCTTCACAGGTTTTAAGCAAGGCTGTTCTTTGAGAGCGTTGCTCTACATCATTGTAGCTGATATCATGGCAGAGAAACTTCAATCAGCTCAAGATTTTCATGGCATAAATGTAATCCAGTTTGACAAATCAATCAAATTAACACAACTTGCTGATGATACTACCATTTTTTGCAAAGATCAGAATGACGTTAAAACAGCACTGAAAATAGTTGAAAACTATCGATTTATGCATAGAATTAAATACCAACAAAACAGAGTTTATTTGGATAGGACACTCAAAGTTGCGCAATGATAACATAGGGAATATTAAATGCTCCTCAAAACTTAAGCCCTTGTTCAGCAATGATCAGGATCTCAATAATATAGCTGGGAAAAACCAATTGAATCGGTAAAACAAGCCATAAATAACTGGTCAAAGAGACACTTAACATTTTATGGAAAGGTAACTGTCATTAAGTCTTTACTCCTACCAAAATTCGTAATCCTTTTTCAATCTCTTGTTGTACCAAAACATATTATTGATACAATAAACAAAATGTTTTATGAGTTTCTATGGAGTAAAAAAGGAGACAAAGTTAAAAGAAAAACGCTCATAGGGGACATTAAAGATGGAGGTTTGAAAATAATAGATTTAACATCCTTTATAAATTCCATAAAATTAAAGTGGATCTGTGCATTACTTGATGATAAAGAAGCTAACTGGAAAGTCGTACTCAGAAGCTTTCTAAACAACTTCGGAGACAACTTACTGATATTCGGGATGAATTTAGAACATTTGAAATATTTTCAGCAAAAGAATTTTAAAGTTTCAATTTTTTACAAAAACATCTTAAACACATGGTTGAATTTCAAAAAACTTGACCCTTATCGCAGAAATTTTCCCAAAAGGTTTGATTGCATCCGAAACCAAATCATTTGGGGGAAAATGCACCTGCGTGTTCAAGGAAAATGTCACCTTTTCAAATCATGGATAAACTCCGGAATACTCTTCATTAATGATAGTTTTGGCCCTAACGGTAGCATAGATGAAAGAATAGTTATCAATAAGCTGCATATTAAGACAAATTGGATAACTATTATTAGGAGCGCGATGCCAAAAGTCTGGAAGGAAACACTTAAGTCAAAACATTCAAGGTTAACAGCAGTGAAAACAGACTATGAGGTAACTTTCATCGGAAAAAGTCTTACAATGTTCGCAAATAAGTATTTTTACAGCATCATGATCAAACACATTTTCATTAAACCACACATACACAAAAAATGGGAAACCATCTTCAAAGAAAGAATAGATTGGTATAATTTATGCAATTCGCTTTCAACAAGCTGCATTGATAACCGGGTGAAGCAATATAAATTTAAACTCTTACATAACATTTAAGCCATAAAATACAACCTTTATATGTGGAAATTTGAGACAAATGATTGTTGTAATATATGTCAAGTAAAAGAAGACCTCGAACATTTTTTTCTTAGATTGCGTAGTGGTAAAATCAATATGGGACAAAGTGATTGAGATTTTCAAGCTGTGTGGTATTTCTTCAAATATAAAATCAATTAAAGTAGGTGTTACTGGTTATACATTCAATTACAGATGGTACAATGAAGTAAATATGATCTTAAATCTACTCGGCTTACTAAGCCACGCATGTAAGCCGTTTTTCTTCAAATAAGCAGGTTTGATAAAACCTCACTAACAAATTCTCGTAAATAGCTATTAACTAATGAATCTAGAAACAGAACATATCCGCTCAAGAACTTCCAAAAAACATATCTTGGCTGGGACGATGGTGAGACAAAAACACGTGTGTTTTGTTTGTTACACCAAAGATATGATCTCGGCAGATCGCAATCAAGTAAAAAAACACGCAGGTGTTAATATCTACAGTAAATATGTGTACTTGCCAAGACTACGTCGGTAGAAAACCACAACTGTTTTTTTTAGCAGTAACGAAGAATATTACTTCAAGGCACATAAATGGAGATGAGTACAAAAACAAATACTGAAAAAGATATATGGAGTTCTTTTACTATGTTCATAAAAGTCTTGAAAAATAATTTACAAATGCATTGAGACCTTATTACATAGACTCCTTTAACATAAGTTATTTTGTGCATGAAATATAGTTGCCTCCAATGCAATCATGTTTATCAACAACCTGTTTGTTTACATATTCAAAATAACGAATTCTGATTGGTCGGCTCAAAGATTTGTGTATCAATCTTGATTATTGAACTTGCTTTTCTTGGGTTTTTTTGGTTGACTTTCATGTTTAAGTTGTGTTGATGTTGTTTTCTAGTGATAACTATTTGAATCTTACCAAAAGTTTACGAAATGTAATAGTTTGATATAGCATCCATCTCCTTTTATGAGCCTTAAAGGAATATGTGTGTTTTGTCGCGCCACGACCTCTTGTTTTACAGGAAAGAGGCACTTTGCAATTTTCAGTTATGCGGCGAATTATTCATGGCAACACTTGATCGGATTCCAAGAAATTAATGGAATTGCCAGAAATGTGCTGCTCGGGAATGCCTCTGTGTCTGTTCAAGCAAATAACCTGTGATAAGAGAAAACACATGTTCATTATTCCATACGTTCTGGATAGCTCTTCGTATACACACTAGCATTTAGGCTCTCTCAACACAGAATAATGGCGAATATGCTAGCTTTGATCGTGTTTCTCATTCTACATCTGGATAACAACAATGTTTTCGGCCAGGAACCTCACTGTAACAAATTCTCATTTGAGGAGCAGCTTCTTGAAAAGATGATACGAATGGAGGTGAAAGTTGAAACGATGTTTGACAGCATTACCAGGACCCAGCATGACATAGCAGAGTTGACGACGAGGGTGAACAAAGAGCTGAACTTGCTGACGAAGGAACGAGAGAGAATCAAAGATGATATCAACGTCTACAAGGCTGACACACGTGACGAAATACTGGAAGGTGCAAGAAATATCAAAACTACAGTTGACGATTTCGAATCAAAGATAACCAGATTTTCAGAGGACTTTGTTGACTTCAAACGCAATGTTTCGGCGGTGGCTAAAGGTACTTATAAAACTATCATCAATTTGTACAATTCATCGTAAACCCATAAGATATTTCATTTGCATAAGCGAATTATCATGATCTAATTGCACCCGAAAAGTATGAATCTTTCTTGGCTTTATCTTATAACGAAATATCCTTGTAAGTGTCTTGCAGCAGTAAGGACGTATAATCAAAAACGAAGATCTCCAGAATGTCACATTGCATTTCGGACAAATCTGCAAGTTACATTACCAATTATACTTCCGAAATAATACAGACTCTTTGCCAGGGTAAGGCCATAAAGTACCTCGAAAATCGACAAAATACATTCAATATTGTTGAGGACAAACAAAACACTTGGGCAAAAGTAAAACCTAAGGAATCATCACACACGCTCTTTTATATCAAGAGTAAGACCATAAAGTATCTCGAAAATCGACATAATATTCAATATTATTGAAGACAAACTAATCATTGAGTCAAAAGTAAACACTAAGGAATCACCACACGGGCTCTTTTATAGAACATATCGAAAATCGTCAGAAATCGAAATTAAACAGGAGTCTTGCAAAACACCCAAACAAAAGTTATAACTTTTGTTTTGAATAAATATTTTCTGTGTCTCAACAAGGTCGATAACGTGTCCGACTCGTAAAAAATGTGTCCTGAATTCGTGATCCGTCTCAAACCTTTATTCATTACTGTGTTTAATACATTAAAAAAGGAATGGATGTTTTCTATACAGCACATGGTCGATCCTGTTTACATAGAAGAGTGTTCTTGGCTTTAACAGAATATTTTACAGTTCTAATAAGGAAATATTAGGAGCATGGATAGTTTATAAGGTTTTCTGTTATTGCCGCGTTCCGGTGGATATGAATACTATTCCATCGTTTTACTTTTTGTGTCATAAAAGGGTTCATATAGGCTTGATCACACTATGTATTTGGTGGTTGTTGTGTTTTGCTTAATATAACTACCTTGATATAAATCCAGTTGTTATTGTGCTGTTCCCAACGCTGCTTCGTGGATTAAGATCGAGTACAGTATAACCCTTAAGCTTTATTAGCTGATTCGGTAAAATATATTTTTGGCTGTAAGAGGGAATGGAATCGATGCTTATCTTGACCACATGTCTGAGTTTTGAGATGGTTACTTATTCTATGACTGCAAGGTAACGATAAGGGACAAAAAGCGAAACCTTCTGAAAATGAATTTGTATATCAGCAATAAACAACACAGTTAGTATGGCACTTAAGTAAAGTAATATGTTATACTTTCAGACCAATCTGTTTCTTATATCCGATGGGGACGAACAACCTGCCCGAAGACATCGACCATCGTCTATGAAGGTATTCATGCTTACAAATTGTTAACAGAACAGCCTACCGCGAAATGATGGATGTAACGTTGAGTATGGCACAAACTCAAAATCCATCTAAAACATATAGCCTCTTTATGTTTGATCATCTATGATATTACAATATATGTTAACGTAATCTGAAAACGGATTGTTGAGCCAGTGAAAAGGACGGCAATAGATAAACCTTATTTTGACGTACTTTCCAGAAGTTTCGACAATGCAATATCGTCCCAGACTCCAGAAGGATCGTTATGTACCTTTCAACGTTGAGATTTTAATCTTTATGGCTAGAAGCCTCCTCGAACAAATAAGAGTGACTGAATTAATGGCATATCATGTATGCTTGGCTTTTCTTAATAAAACACTCTGATTTTGTGATAAAAGTGCATCTTTTTACTCTTGAAACAACTACAATAATTATAACAATTGGCTTTAATTATGCATTCCATTTTCATTCAATTTATGCGTGCCAAGTTGTATGTCAATAACATGTTTTACGACCTTTTCTTTGTTCATAAGTTATTCGAAATAATATGTTCTGTTCAGCTATGCTAACTTAGATAACTACACGTATCACCCTTATATCCCATTATTGTTTAGGAGTAGCTGCTGGAAGTCACTACACACATTCTGGTGGAGCATCGAATACGATATGCCTGCCCAAAGATCCCCAATTCGGCAATACACACCCTGGACAACATAGTTCCTACATCTACAACGCCGAATATGAAGAATCTGCAAGGGCAGAGTCCATCTTCGGAAAATCAATGCTTGATCAGGACGTTCCCTGCGTTGTATGCGAGGCGAAGGGCAGCGCCGTGTTAATGATTCCAGCCCGCCAGGAGTGTTATGACGAGTGGCAGTTTGAGTACACAGGTTATCTGATGACGGAACACCACACCCATTACAGGTCCTACATCAAATGCGTCGATTCCCAACCGGAATCCGTACCCGGTAAAGGTTCCGGTATTGACGGTGACCTTTTTTATTTCGTTGAGGCTGCTGGAGCATTATCCGACCCGCCGTACACCCAAGGATCCGAGCTGACGTGTGTTGTGTGCACAAAATGATTACATCTACAGATTTTCGTACTTTAAAGTACGTTTTACTTTGTGTGCAACATTACAATAGTACAATTATACACTGAACGATCAACTTGTCCTTTTGTATGAACAAATATATCATATTAAGAATAAGAATATTGTATAAAAAGAGTTTGCCTCAATTTGATAACACATATACCGTTTAACAGATGATTCTATCAGTGTTTTTAGTTCTTTCTTCTTATTTTTTTTCTTTTCGTTTAAGTTTTGACGCGCAATATTTCCTTAGAGTAACTGCTTTCATCATCATTTCGAAGTAAAACGTTATTTAATTGATGCATAAAGCGTCTACCAATGTTAAAAGTGTCAGCCCAATCCAATATTCTGGCGATGAATTCAAACACATATATACTTATCCTTGGCCTTTTGTGATTACACATTTCATACTCGATTGTTTTCAAACAAGAAAACCTTGGAAAGAGTTTCATAATTTTCAACATAACCAACATGTGTATAGGGAAAAGACGAGCGAAAAGCGCGGCCGTCAGTCAATTTCAAGCCTTCAAACGGGAGTAATAATTGAAAGCTACTCTAGCTGTAATTATCCATTAAATTAAAATATATTGATCGACTTGATTAATTGTCCTTTTAAAATTATCTTGGATTATCCTAGTCCTGAGAGACGAATGACCTCTGAAGATTCCAAACTGCAAAAATCTAATTCTAGCTAACGAATTCACAGGCTTGAAATGCGGAAGTATTCGTGACAATATTTTGTGTAATTTTTCCCGAGGTAAAGGAGGGGATCTGCGAAAAACAATGTTTTACCATTAATTGAGCTTGATTTGAAAATTGAAGACGCTTGCACGGCTTTACACTCTATGGAGCGCGCAGGCTCCTCGGTCAGTTTAGGAAAGATAGATAGAATTTTATTGAATATGTTTAAGCTTTCGGTATTGGGATTTTTCTGAACTTAGTCCGCCTCAAAAACGTACAGTCTAAGATTTCGGGACGAATAGATTCGGAGAGTATCTACTTGATCTCTATAAGTCCACAAACTTGGGAATCGTTAACAGCCGGTTTTCAAATGACAAGTCAATGGTAAAATCACATGTATTGCATTTGCCTGCCAAACACAGTTGATTATTTATTGACAACAATTCTGAATTTTGATAGTTTTAACGACATTTCAGTGCTTGATTTTAATGAATAATCTAACCATGCGCCGTTAAGGATTTTTGTTCATCTCAAATAAGACCTACCACCCGAGTATCCCGGTAACAAAACTAAATACCATTAGTGAAACGATAGTTATCGTGAGCAGTTTTAGCTCGACTTTTCGAAGATTATGGAGAGCTATAATACTCACCCGGGCATAGACGTCAGACCTTATTAAGTTTTTACGTGCAAGTTTGTATCTCATTAACTAACGTATGGAATTGGTTGATGCTCCACATATGTGAATAGGGTTATAATATAGTGTCCCTGAATAAGTCTCATATCTCTTGTTTTGAATTTTAGCAAAGAATTCGGCCTTTTGTACTTAGAATAATCTTTGTTAATTTTACATGCAAGTGTGTATCTCATTAACTAACGTATGGAATTGGTTGATGCTCCACCCATGTGAATAGGGCTATAATATAGTGTCCTTGACCAAATATCTTGTTTTGAATTCTCGCAAAAGATGCGGCAATTTGTTGTACTTACAATATTCATGGTTAATTTTACGTGAAGATTTGTATCTGTGACCAGGTCTCATAGCAAAGTATGCTGCCTTTATTACTAAGAAAATATAAGTTAAGTGTTTATGTGCAAGGTTTTATCTCATGAACTACTGTACTAAAAGGGTTGATACTTTACACATCAGGGTCATGATTAAAGGTCCCTGACAAAGTTCCATATCACTTGTTTTGATATTAAGCAAATTATCCTGCCTTTATTACTTAGACAAATCTTGGTTAAGTTTGTATGTGCAAGTTTGTATCTCATGAACTACTGTATGGAATGGGCTGATACTTCACACATGTGTTTAGGATAATAATATAAGTTTCCTGACCAACGTTCATATCATTTATTTTGAATTTAAGCAACGTATGCTGTCTTCGTACTTAGAAGATCTTGGTTTAAGTTTTTGCATGAGTGTTCATATCTAAACAATTCTTGTAAGGAATCATTGCATGCACCCTCATATTTAAGAAACAAATTCTATTTCACTGACATCTCCGACATAGTCGAGCATGCTGTCTTTTGGACATCTCTTGTTATTTGACATGTCGAACGTAGTAGCGAGGTCGAGCGCACAATAATAGGGGAAATAAACAAACAAAGCGACATTGGTATCTTGATTTTAAAACGTATATGTCTGAACAGTTGCGGAAACAAATACTTCTGGAGGATGGAGCAAAGCAAAAGCCTTTCAAATAAGGAAAATAACAAACCGAAACGGGATTTGCACCGAATGACATTTGATAAATTCAACTAGGATAAGTCTGTGTATTACGAGAACAACTTGGGATTTTAGATATCTCTGCAGGAAAAAATATCACAAAATAAGACGACGAAGAAAATGTATGAAATGAGAAACGCCCGTCTATATGAATTTTGAAATCTATTCAATAACTAACCAGCACCATTCATTTTAAAACATGTTTCACTCGAACAATTTTTGATAAAAAAAAATCATCTGAAACAGGAAAACCTATAAACGAGGATGTGTTGGGTTATTTAAACAATTTTAATCCATGTTATGATACATGTACATTTGAAGAGTTAGACCGACCAATTTCACAGAGCGAAATTTGTCAGGCTTGCAAACAGTTTGGTGGTAACAAATCTTGCTCCCTTGATAACAATTTATATGAATACTTGAAAGAAAGCGTTGATCATACATGTCGCTCATTTGAAATAGTTTTTTTCTTGAGTTTTTCCCTAAAAATTGGTTCACGGGGCTTATCATTCTATTCCATTGAAAGGATGATTCTTCGGATCCCTTAAATTACAAAGGCATTTCGCTTATAAGTTGTTATGCAAATGAATTCATTGTAATTATCAACAACACCAAACACCAAATTTTCGACTGTCCAAATTGAAAGAGTTTGCAGACGACATTTCAAAATGTGATGAAGCAATTCCGATAGAGCAGAAGACATTGTGGGAGAAGGAAATATTGCTCGTTAATAGCAGTTTAATTTTTCCCACAATGTTTTACAGGGTCGTCTGCAACAAACATGTCAAATGTCGTTATTGTTCAGTAATGGGTAACAGAGACTATCATATATTGAGATGTTTTAGAAGAAATTGTCTTCTGTCAAAAGAAAGCAACCTGCGTCACGTGCTTAAAACGGTTTAAACGTGTCAAAAGACCCACGTTACATAAGACGCGTATTTTTCATTTGATAAATCCGTTGAGTTCAGATTGCTCTTACAAACAAAACCAAAAGGTCGTTGGTACGGTGCTGGCGAAGAGGACGCATATGGGACATGTATCAGATATAACATGAAGTTAACTTATAATTGTAGGGTTAAACATTTTGTATCAACTGTACCGGCTAGTACACTGTAACACGGTAAATGTGGGCTTACACAATGACTAGTTCAATGTATGAGGAAGTGTTGAACATCATTTTCTTCATTTGTTGTAGTCGGTAACCCCTTCGAAACAATTGAATTATATACTGTTATATATTCTTGTTTCGTAATTAAATGATTTTTTTTATGTATTGCGTATACCAGTTTCATCGAAAGGGAATGTACAACGAAAAAGAAGTCATGGAAGAAGCAATATGGCAGATTCCTTGTTATGTCAAAGACATTTTGGGTTCAGATTTTGTTCGGTTAAGAATTTCTTTAAGTAAACAACCATATGATACATATTCTCCATCGGACTGAACGACAGACCGCGATATGGTTATCAAAGTTGACAATATGTTATTATCACAAGTGTCACGCAAGTTGCACGGTATAGATACTATCACATCATAGAAATACTGACCAACAAAAGCGAGCTTTTGCTTTGTTTCTTTCTGTAAAGATATGCCTTTGAAGAAAATCACAATCTGTGTGCACAATTTACCAGGAAGAATTTGGTAGTCCACAAGACAATCATGGACCTCGCTTATTGTGATTAGAAAGAAAGAAACACACAGAAACGCCCAAAAATTGATATTCAAAGAATTTTCCCTTATTCAATGACAGAAACTGCTTTGAAACGAGTGGTTTAGATCAAGCTTTCGATAATGGGCCAATGTTTAAGCGTACTTGGTAGATTGGTATTTAAAGAATCGGTGTCAGTAAGATTTTGCAAGCGACTAGCTAAGCACTTAATGATGGCAAAGTCATTAGCTTTCATTGCGTTTTTCATCTTCTATCTGGCTAATATCAATGTGTCCGGGGAGGAACCTCTGTGTAACAAATTCCCGTTCGAAGAGCAGCTTCTTGAAAAGATGATACGACTGGAGGTGAAAGTTGAAACGATGTTTGACAGCATTACCAAGACCCAACAGGACATAGCAGAGTTGACGGCGAGGGTGAACAAAAGGCTAAACTTGCTGACGAAGGAACGAGAGCGAATAGAGGATGACATCAGCGTCCACATGGTTGACACACGTGACAAACTACTGGAAGGTGCCAGAAATATCAACACCGCAGTGGACGATTTTGAATCGAAGATAACCCATTTCTCAAAGGACTTTGTTGACTTCAAACGCAAAGTTTCGGCTGTGGCTAAAGGTACTTCTTTAATTATCACGAATTATATTGTTCTATTTAATCCCTTTATGGGATGTGAGTCACGAAAGAGCTCGGCTTGCAAGCGAAATGTATTTTGCTGTTGTTGCATTTTTGTTTTAGTCTTTACACACAATTTCGTGTTTATACAGTTGTCATGTATGTCGCATAAGAAAAATAATATGTTTTAATTTCAGACCAATCTGTGTCCTATATCCGATGGGGATGTACGACCTGTCCAAACACATCGACCATCATCTATGAAGGTATTCATGAATTAAAATTGTAAACACAATAGCCCTTCGTATAACTTAAATAATGTTGAAAATGGCGAAAAATCCAAATCCAACTTTAACTTGTAGATTGATTATGTATGATCATCTTCGACGTTAAACTAATCATTTTGTAAACGTAATCTAAGAACTGTCTGTTGAGACAATGAAAAACATTTAAACTATAAAGCGTTCTTTTGATGTACTTTTCATTTGTACCTGTACCAAGTATTGAATCGAATGAATGTCATATCAAGCATAGCTGATTATTTTTACAGAACGCACGGATCGTGTGGATTGCAGGTACATCTTTGTATTGATCCAACTGTTATATACTGTTTGGCTACAAATGTGCATATCTTTACATTGGCATAACACGTGCCAATTTGTATGTCCATTTTATGTTTTACGACTATGTCCTGTTTTTACCTTTCGAAATAATCTATTCTGTTTAGTTATCATAACTTATGAAACTACACGTATCACCCTTATATCACATTCTTGTCCAGGAGTTGCTGCAGGAAGTCATTACACGCATTCTGGTAGAGCATCGAATACCATATGCCTACCCAAAGATCCCCAATTCGGTAAAACATACCCTCGACGACAGAGTTCCTACATTTACAACGCCGAATATGAAGAAGTAGCAAGGACAGAGTCGATCTACGGACAATCGATGCATGACCAGGATGTTCCTTGTGTTGTATGCGAGGCGAAGGGCAGCGCCGTGTTAATGATTCCAGCCCGCCAGGAGTGTTATGACGAGTGGCAGTTTGAGTACACAGGTTATCTGATGACGGAACACCACACCCATTACAGGTCCTACATTAAATGCGTCGATTCCCAACCGGAATTAGTACCTGGTAAAGGTTCCAATTCCAACGGTGACCTTTTTTATTTCGTCGCGGCTGCCGGAGCAATATCCGACCCGCCATACACCCAAGGAGCCGAGCTGACGTGCGTTGTGTGTACAAACTGACTACATCTTCATATTGTCGAACTATGAAGTACGTTTAACTTGGTGTGTAACAATACAAAAGCATAAATGTTAACAAAACCAGGTCTTTATCATTTTTTATACACACATATATTAAATAAAGATAAAGAGCATCGTATACGAAGAGTTTACATCCATTTGATGACCATGATACCATCTGACAGAAAATGCTCTCAGAGATATACCCATTGTTTCTTTTCTTTTTTTTTCTTTAAGGATAACTTATGACTAGCGATGTAGTCTTAATCTAAGTGTTTTCATCAATCTCTAGAAATATATCATGCATTTATATAAATCAATGCAGAAAGCGGCTACCAATGGTATATGTGTTTGTCTAATCCAATATATCCATATCAAGGCAAAAGCTTAAAATGCATTTGTACCTGACCTTGGCCTTTTGTTATTGCAGATTATAAAGTATTTATTAAATCAGAGCACATGAGAATGAGTTATCAGATCCAACAATATACCGGTAGTTAAGACCAAGTTATCCAGATCCAGGCAATTGTTTGAATGCATTTATATTTGCCCTTGGCTTTCTGTGATTGCAGATTACAAATTTTCTAAACCAGAGCACATAAAAATGAGCTACCAGAAGATCCACCAAAAAACTGGTAGTTACCACATTGTGACATTCACCAACATATACTCTATGTCCTTCAGACAGTGATAGATACACAGATGCTGACACTGTTGTTTAATGAATAGAGCCATATGCCTTGACCGAGGAGATTTCCCTTTGATTTCTTTGTCTATAACAATACACTCCGCATTTCTTACAACCAATGTAAGCGAAAAGAAATAAAGACCAGGCATTAAGCATGTAAATTGGCCTGTTGCTTTATTAAACCCGCCACCTAGAAAAATAGCTACGTTGGTGAAGGTAAAATAATAATTGATGCATACGTTATGTTTGGGGTTTTGACTGTAAACGCAACGTATCCATCTGAAAAATAAATTTTAATCCCTTACTCAATCAAAAACCCCTTTAGCGGCGCATCTACAGCAAATCACTTTATGAGTCTGTGTTTCCAAATAATAATTGCTCCTATTGTGCTTCTGCTGTTACAATGGAAACTACCTAATGAAGTGTTGATTTTTATAAAGTCAATCGATGGTTACATTTTAATCCGTACCAATTACCCAGATCACGAATTGATCAAGCCATATAAGGGTAGTGTAGGTTGTTAAGTTATGAACAGCCCGTCTCCTAATTATTGATGTAGATATACTTTCATAAAAAAGTCTGCTACTGCTCTCAGTGGTATTCCTGTCAATGATGAATGGCACTGGTGATGCTTTTGATGGTGGGAATGATGCTCAAGATGATTAAATGGTTTAACGATAATTATGATAATGAGGAGATGATGCTGGTGGCAATGTTGAAAAATATTATGTTTCCAATGCCGATTATGATCCAACACCCATTACAGTATCTGTCAAACTGAGACGGGACGGGCTTTTCATCTATTTCTCGTATTTACGCCCTCACTACAGACACTCCAAGAAGATCACAAGGACCAGCCGCTTCCTTTAGAGTGAAACATTCAGACTTTTAATGTTGTAAAGCCGTGTTTTACAATTATATCCGTTATGTCTGGCACTTTTGGAAGTCTATAAGATCAAAAAATACCAAACCAGTTTGTCTCATGTAATTGTAAAAGGAACTTAAATCTTATTTATATGATGAAATTAAAGTGCGTTGATGTTGTAACATAGTGCAAACCATTTAAACGGTTCATTAAGTAAAGAATGTTACACACATTTTTATTACTTATACCCTAAGATATCATCAACAAATTAGCTCACATGCATTCAAATGTGATTTTTGAAACATTATTTCAGTCATGCAAAATGACCAAAATGATAAGGAACTTGCAATCAAAGGTAGACAAATGCATAAAATGTTTCACTTTGTTAATAAAAACTCAGTCGTTTGGCTACTTTTGCAAAAATAAATTGAAGATTGAATTATTTAGAGACAGCTTGTTTATATATTCCTTACATAGACAATATGTAAAAAAGTCCCTTTAAGAAAAGTTTCAACTTTGTTTTTTCGGTCTATCTTGAATATTATATATCAGGTGTAATGTGGAGTATTGAAAAATGTATACGGTCAATGCATAAGGCCTATGAGGAATGATTTATTCTTTTTCTGAAAGAATACTTTTTGTTAAATAAAACACGAATACGGGGATATATAAAAAGGGAGACAATTGTTGTACGTCTCCGAAACACATTGTATAGTGATTGTCTTGCCTGTTAACTTCGTGACTGGTGAACAATCCATCAGTGATACTGCCGAAATATTGTTTAAAGCGACTTGAAATAACATTTAAACCATTCAAGCAAGTAAGGAGTAGTATTTCCCTAAAACCCTCTGCTTAATGCATATGATTTTGTTCATCAATACAATTTGTGAAATGATGAATTATAACCTCCTTTTCTCCATGCTAGAAATGTGACTTGTAAACAACCCATCTCCGCTATGCTTGTTGATAATGGCTTAAAATAACATCTAAACCATTCAACCAAGTACTGTGAAACATGTCCCTAGAACCCTCTGCTAAAGACATATTTATTTGCTTTCAATAGCAATAAGAAACAATTAAAGATATGTTCGCTTTCTCATATTGATAATTGTTTCTGGTGTAAATTGAAACCAACATCAGGCGGGAATTAAATTGATTGAAAAACAATTTTCTGAATAATATTCAGAAATAAAATAATTTTGACAATTTTGATCAATAGGAAAATGTCATCGTTTTTGCAACAGTGACTTCTCAAAGCTTCTACAACAGATACATTTAATGGTTAAATATAATACAATTTATTAAATGTCGCTATATTTCTGCGTGTAACACACATTGATTTAACACCAGGTATAACTCATTGTAATGTCTAGTTTGCTTTGATTGCAATATATTTTATGATGATTTCAACAGATAACCAGTTCTGTCGCTGTGACTGCTTTTTGATATATACATCGTTTCATTCCGAAACCTGCCCAAATACCTCAATGAGGGAAAGCAGACGATATATTGGAAATAGCATTGTCCAGTACTGGTCGATTATACCATGTCTATGTGAAAAGGGGCGCTCAGTGCCGTCATACGACTGCAATTTTGTTGAAGACGGTGTCCTTTGCCGTTTCCGAAATCTGACTTACGAAGCAATCAAATGTGTTGTACTATTTAACCCCTTTTTATTAAGAGTCTGCTCTCTACTTAAATAGACACATATAAACGTCTGTCGTAATATGAGTTAAGAACTGTTAAAAACAAAATTATACCTTATTGCCGAAAAAAGCAAAATAGAAACATGGCTGGAAATCAGAGGGTTTTCACCCTCCGGGGCTTAAAGCAAGGCTGTTTTTTGAGAGCGTTGCTCTACATCATTGTAGCTGAAATCATGGGAGAGAAACTTCGATCAGCTCAAGATTTTCGTGGCATAAGTATAATCCAGTTTGACAAATCCATCAAATTAACACAACTTGCTGATGATACTACCATTTTTTGCAAAGATCAGAATGACGTTAAAACAGCACTGAAAATAGTTGAAAACTATCGATGCATGCCTAGAATTAAATACCAACAAAACAGAGTTTATTTGGATAGGACACTCAAAGTTGCGCAATGATAACATAGGGAATATTAAATGCTCCTCAAAACTTAAGGCCCTTGTTCAGCAATGATCAGGATCTCAATAATATAGCTGGGAAAAACCAATTGAATCGGTAAAACAAGCCATAAATAACTGGTCAAAGAGACACTTAATATTCTATGGAAAGGTAACTGTCATTAAGTCTTTACTCCTACCAAAATTCGTAATCCTTTTTCAATCTCTTGTTGTACCAAAACATATTATTGATACAATAAACAAAATGTCTTATGAGTTTCTATGGAGTAAAAAGGAGAAAAAGTTAAAAGAAAAACGCTCATAGGGGACATTGAAGATGGAGGCTTGAAAATGATAGATTTAACATCCTTTATCAATTCCATAAAATTAAAGTGGATCTGTGCATTACTTGATGATAAAGAAGCTAACTGGAAAGTCGTACTCAGAAGCTTTCTAAACAACTTCGGAGACAACTTACTGATATTCGGGATGAATTTAGAACATTTGAAATATTTTCAGCAAAAGAATTTTAAGGTTTCAATTCTTTACAATAACATCTTAAACATATGGTTGGATTTCAAAAAACTTGACCCTTATCGCAGAAATTTTCCCAAAAGGTTTGATTGCATCCGAAACCAAATCATTTGGGGAAAAATGCACCTGCGTGTTCAAGGAAAATGTCACCTTTTCAAATCATTGATAAACTCCGGAATACTCTTCATTAATGATATTTTAGGCCCTAACGGTAGCATAGATGAAAGAATAGTTATCAATAAGCTGCATATTAAGACAAATTGGATAACTATTATTAGGAGCGCGATGCCAAAAGTCTGGAAGGAAACACTTAAGTCAAAACATTCAAGGTTAACAGCAGTGAAAACAAACAATGAGGTAACTTTCATCGGAAAAAGTCTTACAATGTTAGCAAATAAGTATTTTTACAGCATCATGATCAAACACATTTTCATTAAACCACACATACACAAAAAATGGGAAACCATCTTCAAAGAAAGAATAGATTGGTATAATTTATGCAATTCGCTTTCAACAAGCTGCATTGATAACCGGGTGAAGCAATATAAATTTAAACTCTTACATAACATTTAAGCCATAAAAGACAACCTTTATATGTGGAAAATTGAGACAAATGATTGTTGTAATATATGTCAAGTAAAAGAAGACCTCGAACATTTTTTTTCTTAGATTGCGTAGTGGTACAATCAATATGGGAGAAAGTGATTGAGATCTTCAAGATGTGTGGTATTTCTTCAAATATAAAATCAATTAAAGTAGGTGTTACTGGTTATACATTCAATTACAGATGGTACAATGAAGTAAATATGATCTTAAATCCACTCGGCCTTTGCATATATAAAGCAAACTACGCCAGTGAGAAGCGATCGAAATTCTTCGATCTCAGCAATCTTTTTTTTGGGAAAATACAAATTCCTGTATCAAATACCTTGTATAAAAAATAGAATTTCACACTTCATAAGAAACTTTCGTAAACATATTAACTGAGCACGCATATTTCTAGAATCGTCCTCCTTTTGTTTCGGAAGTCTTTTTATTAGGGATATGCTGCTCAAGTACGTGCGGGTGCGCGAGAGTATGTATGTGTGTGTGCGAGTATTTGTGTTTGTGTGCGTACGCGTGGGTATGTTTTTTTCTAAATCTTACATAATTTTCTTTCGGTAAACCCTGTATATGCTGTCAAAGCTTTTACTTTATTATAATACGTAATCCTAACTAATCAGGGATTATGTTCATAAAAACATTGATTTTGTGTAAAGAAAAATGCTCTAAATGTAAGATAATGTACAAACATAATTTACCTTAGAGAGTAAAACACTTGGATCCAGATAAGAGGTCTCGTCATGACATCGCTACTCTGGATACAAACTGTTTTAACACTCTACACCGGATACATACAATACGAAATGGAATTCAAAATTGATTCCTTATGAACATATTGGTTGTTTTTCACTAGCAACATGATTATGACTGTAATAATATTTAATTTTTTCTTTTTTCTGCCGTCTAATTGTTTTTTATCTGTGTTTTGTTTTCTTTTTTCAATTGTTGTTATATTATTGTAATACAAATGAAATAAAAGAAGCTGTGCAGCTTCACCAAAAAAAAATAAAATAAAAAAAAAGCAAGAAAAAGAACGTGATGAAGCATGTTGCTGTTAACCAATATTATGACAACACGTTTTATGCTACGAAACAGCGTTTTCCTTTACGCTATATAATACTTTATTTTTGATATCTTGAACAGGTGTATCTTACATAAACCGCTGATAACTTATCGTATTTAAACAAATGTATTCATAATGCTGTGCTTAGATAAAGACAAAATGTCAAGTTGAATGAGTAATTCCGTCTGAGAGAGTAAGCCACGCATGTAAGCCGTTTTTCTTCAAATAAGCAGGTTTAATAAAACCTCACTAACAAATTCTCGTAAATAGCTATTAACTAATGAATCTAGAAACAGAACATATCCGCTCAAGAACTTCCAAAAGACATATCTTGGCTGGGACGATGGTGAGACAAAAAAAAGTGTGTATTGTTTGTTACACCAAAGATATGATCTCGGCAGATCGCAATCAAGTAAAAAACACGCAGGTGTTAATATCTACAGTAAATATGTGTACTTGCCAATAGTACGTCGGTAGAGAACCACAACTGTTTTTTTGCAGTAACGAAGAGTATTACTTCAAGGCACATAAAAGGAGATGAGTACAAACAAAAAATACTGAAAAAGATATATGGAGTTCTTTTACTATGTTCATAAAAGTCATGAAAATTAATTTACAAATGCATTGAGACCTTATTACATAGACTCCTTTTACATAAGTTATTTTGTGCATTAAATATAGTTGCCTCCAATTCAATCATGTTTATCAACAACCTGTTTGTTTACATATTCAAAATAACGAATTCTGATTGGTCGGCTCAAAGATTTGTGTATCAATCTGAATTATTGAACTTGCTTTTCTTGGGTTTTTTTGGTTGACTTTCATGTTTAAGTTGTGTTGATGTTGTTTTCTAGTGATAACTATTTGAATCTTACCAAAAGTTTACGAAATGTAATAGTTTGATATAGCATCCATCTCCTTTTATGATTCTTAAAGGAATATGTGTGTTTTGTCGCGCCACGACCTCTTGTTTTACAGGAAAGAGGCACTTTGCAATTTTCAGTTATGCGGCGAATTATTTATGACAACACTTGGTCGGATTCCAAGAAATTAATGGAAATGCCAGAAATGTGCTGCTCAGGAATGCCTCTGTTTCTGTTCAAGCAAATAACCTGTGATAAGAGAAAACACATGTTCATTATTCCATACGTTCTGGATAGCTCTTCGTATACACACTGGCATTTAGGCTCCGTAAGCGGTTCTCTCAACACAGAATAATGGCGAATATGCTAGCTTTGATCGTGTTTCTCATTCTACATC